>JAGVSQ010001334.1:17243-30047 GCA_022683975.1 Rhyacophila evoluta | reverse complement strand
GTTGGTATCGAACATGGTTTAAAAAAAAAAAAAAAATATGTTATCTTATCATTTCAGGTGTGTTCGAATCCAAAACTTTGTTTGTCTGCCCAATTAAATCCAACTGTTCTACCAAATGGAGGAATACCCATGGCAGCTGTTACACCGTTAGCCGGATTGATACAATGGTGTGCGCTAGCTCCATTGTATATAACAGTTCCACAAAATAATGGTTAATTACTTGTCACTAATATTTTATATGCATTAAAACCTAGTTAAAAATATTTCGCGATTATTATAATTTTGAATTTTATAATTCTTCAAAGTTGATCACCTGTATAATTTCTCAATTAGCTATGTCTCTCTGGTATCATTGAGATTCGTGTGCGTGCCTAGTATCTGGAGAATGCAGGTTCGATTCCTGCAACTGCTGAACTTCTAAAAATCCAAAAATACAGGACTGGATCCCCGCTGAGTTGAGCAATTGTCTGTCAAGCAGTTCTCGTGAAAAATATTTTTTTAAGACATGTCTTTACTTTGCGTAAATCCATATACTCCGATGCTCCAATTTCAGAGGGAACATGGTAAAAAAAAATCAATATCCTTATGTTCATTAACATTAAAAAATATCATGTAATCTTACCTCTGATTCAATTATTTTTTTATTGCAGATATTGATGCATCAGATGGTGCAATATCACCACTGAAAAAAATTAAACTAGAGAAGGGTTCTGAACATACTGGTTCACCAAGTTCTAACAGTGTGGATAAAGTCATATTAAATTCTCAGATGGAACTTAAGCTCTATGGAAAGTTGCACTTGGCTGTACTGCAGAGTTTATGTGAAGGGCGGAGACCACAGACTCCATCTACAGTTGTTAACGCTCAACATCTTGCGCAAATCGTTGCACCAATTCAAATGAAATTGCTAACAGATAGTTCTAAAACTGGCCCAGCTCTACAATCACAGCTTCAAGTATGAGTATTATTCAGTCACAATTTTAACATATTTTTAAATATGACAGGCTTACAATATAAAATTAGATGTTTAAGAATATAGATAATATTGCTAGTATTAACTATTTGAGATAAAGCGATTTAATTTCTTGAAGAATGTTGTATTTGTTGGAATGCGAGGGTACTACTAATTTAACTCAAGGGTAGTCAATGCAATTGACAGTGAATAGACTGGTGAACTCCACACAGAGTAGATATGGTTGAAAATTGAAATGTATTCTTACATTTATAGTATGGAGATGTATTGTGATAGATTGTTTGCCATTCACTCAATCTTTCAAGTCTATGTCATATACACACAAAACACGAGTACAGGATTTGATACTGCAATATGAGCTAACATTTAACTCTTTAACTACACTTTACTCAATGATTTTGATGATGTGGTTTTTAAAAGTTTTGATTTTTTACAGGTATGCCTGGATAGATTAGCTCAGGCTACCCAAGTTGCCTTAGCAAATGGTTGTATCTATGGAAATATACAAAGTCTGCTCTCGGCCCTCGACAAATTACCAAGAAATAGAATGCTACACATTGTTATAAAAACACATCAGCCAAGCAGCACACATAGTGCATCCACCAGTAATCTTAATTAAACTATTCTCTTATTATTAAAAACACAAACAAAGTGCATAACATATTTTGTAACAATCTGTATAATAAAAACAATCAATATAATTAAGATACACTATTTTTATTTGACATCATACATTGTTTGCTGCTAGCTTATTCTTTCCATAAACATCTGTTAAATTTGAACCAATACCACATGTAACACATGTAAAAATAAATTTTGACATTTTAACATGCACATATACAATTAATGTGGAAATAAACTCAGTTAGTAAAGGAAATAAGTATATTAACTGAATATCCATGGGCACATTGATTTCATGTATCAGAATGGTCGAAATCGTCTGGATTCTTTCAGAAGAGTTATTTTCTTTTTATCCTCTTCAAACTTTTGCCTTAGAGCTATAACGTGTTTCATTTTTGATTCTCTGATTTGGAATGTGTAAAAGTTTTTCAATTCCTTTTTCTGTTGTCTCGCTTTTTCCTTTGAAATAATCCTGTTTTCAACACTTTCTTTTCGTTCAAATCCAGGTTTCCTGCTATGTTTAGTAACGGTAACCCACCCTTCGTCATCAGCTTCTGCAAGAGACTTTTCGTTTTCTTTTTTGTCTTTGACTTGCTTATCGAAATTACTCATGTATCTATTGATCTCTTCTTTAAAATGTTTTCTATATGGTATCAATGTGTTGTATTCCTTGATCCATTTCATAAGGCCACTAAAAGGGAGTTCCGATTCTTTTGTCAGAGGTTTTAATTTGGTCAATTGTAAAGCCTTGTTTAGTTCTAAGGGCTTACTGTAAACTATGTAGGCTACTTTAATACATACACTAGATTTTGAAGAAAAATAAGAGTTCTCGCTGTTGATAATTTTGTCAGAAGAAGATGGCTTGTCACTAAGTTCTACGTGGACTATTTCTCCAGCTTCACTAAAAATATTTTTCAAGTTGTCTTCATTAGTAAAAGGTGGAATATTTAAGACAAACAGAGTTCTTCCTTCGGGTTTATCCTCACTGCGACCACGGACCGAATGTTCTTTTAAAAATACAGTGTGGCTGATCAGGCTGTTTGCGGTCAATTTCAGAGGGACAGCTGGAAATAAATGAACATTGGAAATAACCAAATTTTTAGTATACTAGAATTTATTCTAGAACTGATGTTTCTGTATCGTAAAACCTTAATTCAAATGTAATATACTAGTGACAAAGTTATCCATATTTTTAGAACAAAAACTTAATTTATATTTAATGTAATATTGTGCACTAAAGTTAAGTTCATACGTATTTAACGCATCATCTTTAATTTTCCCACCTGTGAAGCCCAGCGTTTGTTTCGACATGCTGACAGTATGTGTCAATATTATAGGTTAATTCTCTGATGTTGATTCGTTGATAGACAATAAATTATAGTACAGAAGTAGTAGCAAGTATAATTTAATTTTAGCACATTTATGCAAATAGTTTTAGCATGGGCTTGAAAAATGTAACTTTAATTATTAATCAAAACATACACATTATTGAAACTATCGGTGATTTATTATGATTATTTTTTATTGGAGTAAACAACATTGTAACATAAAAATAAACACAATCATGATACTATTTCACATAAAATGATAAAAAATTGAAATAAAATAGTTTTTTAAAAAAAAGAACGTATTATTTTATTCTATTTTACATATTTTTTAAATCTCAGTAAAAAGACTATTTATTATTTGACTGCGATACAACATTTTTTATTCCCTCAACATACTACCGACACTTATAAACTAGCGTATTTTGGAATATGATTATAACCATAGCAGCTTTACTGTTGCAAGCAGATTTTTTGGGCAAAGGTAGTACAATATAATAGTCTCTACTAACTTTATGTAATATCAATATATTGCTGGCAGCTAATGTGATTTATTAAGCTGCCTTTTATTTATTAAAAAAAAAATATATATTACATGTGTCAAACTTCATAGATGTTTGCAAGAAGTTTTCATACGATTTTTTGGATAACTCACGATTTTATTGAAACCATTGCCGTGTGTGTCAAAAATATGTCAAGAATTAATTTTGGCATATGGTGCTTAGCCAAAACCGGGTGATGCTATCTAATAGTTCCAGCAGTAAGCTCAAAGCTTCTAAGAGCACCAGGGACTTGGACTTCGAAGCAGCAGCCGACTCCGAGGCGAATCAATCCGGAAGGGTGACTTGGCGGCCCAGGTCTGACACTAATTCAAGCGATAACCGCGTGCATTCGACGGTAATATTTTCGCCTAAAGATGGCCGTTCCAAACCGCGTTCTAGACCTCCAAATGAATTTCGCGCGTTTCGCGGGCAGCCGGGCGACCGCAGAGGCATTGGCCGGAGGGGTGGCGGATATTCGAACAAATCCGAACGGGATCCGACTGAAACCTCCATGCGAAGATTTCAGGAACCGCTGAGCAAGCATAGCGCCGGCGATTCGAATGCTAACTCACATTATACCTATAGCAACTCCAAATATGATTCTGACAGTAAATATGGTTACATCTACGGACTGCCTGAAGATCCAAGGATTTCCAAGCTATTGCGAAGATTGTGTGGTGAAATGGATGTCGAGAAATCACTAGCAATATGTTCAAAACTACAAGAAGCTATAATGTTGCCAGACAATGTTAAATACATCCGTAGATCATATGATATATTAGCCGAGTCTCTGTTGGATGTCCTTTGCCATGCTCCCAGTCCTGAAACCAAAATTCAAGTGGCGGCTTCAATTGGCCGGATAGGTTTCGTAATGGGACCTGATTATAGAAAACATCTTGAATGGATAATGGACAGGTATTCAGTTCAAAGATTGCAAGAAGTGAAAACAATGCTCATTTTATCATTTTGTGATTTGTTTAGACTGGATTCTGAGAAGCCATCATTGGGAGAGTATGCTATATCAACTATGACAAAGCTTCAAAGTGTAATTGAGGCGACTGACTCTGCCAAAATATTCATAGCCGCGGTAGATGCAATACTTATTTTGTCCAAATCTTATCCAGACGCATTCTCCAAACATTTTATTGACATGGTTGATATTCTTGTTGGATGGCATGTAGATGCAGCTCAACCTAAGAAGGTGAAAGACTTTGCTTTGAAGACATTGGATGAATTGAGCTATCATTGGCGAGCCGATCTGGTCTTCTCAGTGAATCTATTAGGTCAATTTTTAGAAGATATGGTTGCTTATGGTGAAGATCTCTCGCAACCATCTAGTGGGCGCTCGTCACCTCAAGACAGTCCTCCCTCTAGCCCTCAAGAATGTATACAGCGGATAACATCATTCATCAATGTATTCAACACTGTAGCAAAGAGTTTAGGAGATATGCTCAGTCCTAATTTTACAACAACTATAACGTGGGCTTTTCTGATTGAATCATTCACAAAAATGTTGAAGACCTTCTTAAGAGCACTCAAAATAGAATTCAACAATGATTTGATCATCGCAGGAAACCAGTGCTCTTTTCTGTTCTTGGATTACCTTCAAACGAAAGTTTCATCGAATTGGTCTCTCCTATATGAAGTGATTGTATTACAATTGAGAAATTGCATAAAAATGGCAGATGATGTTATATTGACAATGTTAAATGTCATGCGTAAAGTCGTAAAAGAAGTATCTGGGAATTTGCCAATAGAGTTCATCAAAAGCGCTATCGGTCCTCAATCAAAACTACTCATCTTAAGAACATCTCATAATAAGGCAGTGAAGCAAACTGTTCTTTCATTATACCACAGTTTATTGAATTTGAAGAATATACCCTTACTCCAAGATGCATATAGATATGTCCTAGAAGACTTGGATATAGCATATCAAATGTTTAATCCAGAAGTAGAAATACTTTCCAAGATATCATCAACCAATACTAATGTATATGATGTGACTCAGGCAGAATTAATAGCCTTGTTTGATCTGCAGTGCCTCACAGATTTAGCTAATGCTAGTAACTCAATTATTGGAATGTGGGCATTACAACCGAGCATACTGGAATTGCTAGCAGTTAAACTGAAGGCTTATGATCAGAGACTATCCAAAATGTCTCCTGTGATACAGTATTCAGTTATATATTTGTTATATTCTCATTGCAGAAATAATAATCACTTCATAGCATCGAGTGATTTAGTTACATTTGGTCAGCAACGGTCCAATGTACGTGATATCCTTGGAATATCCAATATCAGTCTAGGAGATGTGTCAAATTCCAGCCCGACATCAGGACATTTTGGAATCATCCTTATATTGTTTAATAATTTGTTCAAATGTGCATTGCCAATCGATACCGTAGTACTAATATTGAAATGGACTGAAGATATATTCAGTCAGTTAAAGAAATATCTTCCGATTGTGTATCACTCCAAGCTGTTGACTGAACTTATAATGAATATTATTAACACTGGATTCTCTTTTAATGAGCGAGTTGTGGATGGAGTTGCTAGCAATATGTATATGTTAATAACAAATAGAAATATCCCATGGAATAATCACATAATGCATAGATTAGGTGAATTAAGTTTGATTCACTTGGACAGCAACAATATAGTATTGCGACAAAAATATTCCGACATATTATCATACATTCCTTGGGATATAGTCATCTTGGATTTGATAAAGTTTTCTGATGTTAAAACAGACAAGTACAGATCATGTAAAACACTGCAACTGAATAAATTGAACATTATAAGCACACAAAAAGAGCATTTAATGAGAGATTTACGTGGACAAATGTCCCCACAGCAATTTAAAACTTTCATGGGATATTTACTATACTCTTTTACATACAACGAAGGGTGGTTAAATGATTCATTTTTGAATTGTTGGCCTCTAAAAAGTGCTGACTGTGCCGATAGTCATATAATGTACTTCAGTCAGTGTGCCCAAAATTTTACCTCTGTCCTGACGATGTGGGCTACTTGGCAGGCCGCACAGCTGTGTGTAACTCTGAAGTTGAGAACTCCGCTTGGAAAACCACAAGAAACCTTTACGAGTATTGAATCTGCTATCAAACAGATTGCCAGAGAACTGACATCCCATGATTTAACACATAGTGACAATGAAAACATAAACAGCAATAAAACTTTCACATTTGAGTTAAAACGTAGCAGAATACTCATAGAATTCCTGGAATATTTAGAAAAAGCAATTCACAATGCCGCTGATGGTTGTGCTACAGTTATGCTACCTGTGATTAAATCCGTCAGGACTTTTTTCCACACCAACAGTTCTACATGTAGAGAATGGGTCAGTCGAGTGCGACCTGCCGCATTGTTAGTGGCTTTACATGCTGGGCATTCAGCTGTGGTTGTTAGACATGCACATTCTTTGTTGCTTACGTTGACTTCACTTAATTCGACGTCACCCAATGTTTTATCACCTGATACTATTGGCTATTGCATATCTCTCGCAAAGGCGTTACTTCAATTGAAAGAGCCCGAGGCTCTGTTAGGAGTTTATGCATGGATAAAAATAACGTATCATGTAAAAATACCATGGCTTAAAGCGGCAGCTGAGCAAGCGAATATGAGGTATGAATCTGCTCTAGCCAATTATAAAATATTAATAGATAATGACAATCTACTAAATGCTAATGTAGGCATTGAAACTGATTTGCATCGTAAATTTGATGACAGAGAAAAGAAATTCATCGACCAGCAAATCATAGAGTGCTACAACAGTATGCAGTGCTGGACAGACATGTTTAAATGGAAAGATGAAGAGAAAGCTGAATGTGATGTATTGTGCAATAATAAAGATACAGCTTGTTACAGAAAATTTCAAGATAATGAAATACTATATTTGGAAGATTTGTGCGACTGGGATATATTAACAAAATATAGTAATAAACCCAAGCAGCAGTGGTCCAGCTATGACATATATGTTAATACAGAGTCTATTTTGAAAAATGTCGCTTTAAAAATCATGTTTCAACCGGCTTACTTGGAGAATTCAATTCAAAAAATCGAAGAGAGCATTGAGATTTTGCAATCTAATCTTCATGAACTCTCGAGAAACAAACCATGTGAGTTTATTACCGACACTTATATATTGCATTTTGCCGCTATCGGATTGAAGCAGCTAATTGTCGATCGAAAACTTTCCATTAATCCGTTCATCACATCTCCAGACAGATCAACTTTGAAAAATGTAGATCCTGCAACCCTTAACAAAATATTATGGTGGTCGGATTATTTCTCTAAGTTGAATATACCAGAAAATGATTTACGCTTGGAAAATGTCCGTTTGGATTTAGTAAAATCTAGCCGAAAACACAACAACTTTGAGCTGTCTAAGAGAGAATTGATTAAATATTTTGCTATTGTTAAATGCTTTCAAAACTATTCCGGGATATCTATAGAACGCTTGGAGGATGTTTACGATTTCTTGGTGAGGTCCACCAATTCTTTCGATATGAATATCTGGTCTCTGAGTAATGTGATGGCCATTATGGAGACATCAAAACTGCTGTATGTTAATGAAGAAACCAGAGAAATGTCAATAAATTTATGTGCCAGTGCATCATTGGGAGTTTCTCAGAGACTGGCATTGGGCGAAAATACTTATGAATTTAGAGAAAAGGGGACCCGTATGTTGCTGACTCTTTCTAAATGGGTTCAAAACGAGAATGATAAATTACTCATTAATAATCTGAATTCTCCACTGACAAAACTTGTCACTGCACTTCCAGAAATAGGCTTAGTAAATAATAATGTATCGGCAAATGTGATCCCGATTTCCGATTCTGCCGTAGGAAAGCTTCTCCAATTCAGTGTCAATCAATGTCCAGGACTATCAAAGGCTTGGTTCACCTTCGGCTCATGGTGTTTCCGTTGGGGAAGAAAAATGGTAGAATACAGTTCAAACATAGGCGGACAGCTGACAGAAAATGATAAGTTGCAGATACAGAATGTCATGCTTCATGGAAGCTCTGAAGATTTCGATACTGTTTGCGAAATATTGTCAAAGACTCGGGTGACATGCGACGATGAAGATATTGACTGGAATGAAATCAATACTTCCGAAATGATTGAAAGTCAACTGAGAAGTGTTCCGTCACTTCGCAATTCTTACACTGATCATCTCATATTGTTAGTGGATATATGGAGGCAAGCCCAGAAACGAGTGTTCTCCTATTATGAGCTTTCAGCAGATGCATATTTTAAATTTCTAGAACTGAGCTCGGCAAGTGAAAATATTAATCACAATGGCGAGTGTGCTATTGTTACCGCCACTTTGAGATTATTACGATTGATTGTAAAGCATGCAATGGAGCTACAAAATGTGTTGGAATCTGGATTAGCAAATACTCCTACACAACCATGGAAAGTGATTATCCCCCAGTTGTTCTCCCGTCTTAATCATCCTGAAAATTATGTCAGAAGGCGAGTTTCGGAATTGCTTTGCCGTTTGGCGGAGGATACACCACATTTGATCACCTTTCCAGCTGTTGTGGGTGCAGTCGAAAATGAAAAAATTAATTTAGCCGATATCAGTTTTCCTAAATCTATATTTTTAGAAAACGATAACAATGAAATTGAATCTAGTGGAGTTATCGATAATAGTGATAACGAAAGTGAAAAAGATAATGATTTGAATTCTTGCTTCATGGATATGGTCGATACTCTTTCTAAGCAAGCCCCGAAGACAATATTACAAGTTCAATTGTTAGTTAAAGAATTACGACGAATCAATTTGCTGTGGGATGAACTATGGTTGGGTACTCTGGCTCAGCATCATTCAGAGATCACCAGACGTCTAGCGCAATTAGATTTGGAAATACTAAAAGTAAAAAATAACATTCATCTTGTGGCGGAAGAAAAAGACAGATTGATTGCGGAAAAGCATCGTATAATTTTGAAACCCATACTTTTTGTTTTGGAGCAATTGGCTGAAATTACATCGGCGACTCCGGAAACACCTCACGAACAAGCTTTCCAAGATAAGTTTTTGGATTCGATCAACGAAGTATTGGAAAAACTGCGAAATCCTCTAGAACCGCACAAACCTCAAGAATCTTGGCTGCCGATCAAGATATTACAGACGAAATTGCAACAGAAGTCGAATAAAAGGTCATCTTATGCATTGAAAATGTCAGACATTAGTCCAACATTAGCGAAAATGACTGACACGGTCATATCAATGCCAGGAGTGCAGAGCTGTTTTAATGTTCGCATTACAATAATGTCAATAGATAATAATGTAGCGATATTACCTACCAAAACTCGGCCCAAGAAACTAATATTCCACGGCTCTGATGGAAAAACATACACTTATCTATTCAAAGGTTTGGAAGATCTGCATCTTGATGAGAGAATAATGCAGTTTTTATCGATTACCAACACGATGATGGCGCATGATCGAGAAGACAGCTCAAATCAAACTTATAGAGCTCGACACTACTCGGTAATTCCCCTAGGGCCTCGATCAGGCTTGATTAGCTGGGTGGATAATTTGACACCTCTATTTGCACTATACAAACGATGGCAACAACGGGAAGCTGTGACTTTATCAATCAAAAATAATAAATCTGTTACAGTTTTGAGGCCTTCTGAACTGTTTTATAATAAGTTGACACCTTTACTAAATGCTGCCGGAGTGGGTACTGAAAACAGAAAAGAGTGGCCAGCCAGCATTTTAAAACAGGTTCTGATGGAATTAATGGCAGAGACTCCCAAGGACTTACTGACCAAAGAGCTGTGGTGTGGAAGTGTAACACCAGGTCTTTGGTGGCAGACCGTGCGGCGATACAGTTTCTCTGTGGCAGTAATGAGCACTATTGGATATATTATTGGACTTGGTGACCGCCATCTCGATAATGTGCTAGTGGACTTGAGCACGGGTGAATTGGTGCATATAGACTACAATGTTTGCTTTGAGAAAGGAAAGACTCTCAGAGTTCCAGAAAAAGTGCCATTCAGGATGACGCCCAACTTGGAGCGAGCTTTAGGAGTTACAGGTGTAGAGGTGAGTCAAGTTTATTTTATCTTATTTTTGAAACATTTTATTAAAGAATAGATATTTATATATCTTAGTGTCATTGATCAAAAAGATTAATGATTTTTTTTAAAAATAAAATAAAATATTTATATCTGCTCTTCTGTATGGTCTGTGTTTTTGTTTTTGATCATAGTGACATCTGTGGATATTATGTTGAATTAATTTATAACAAGCTTGCTAAAAAAAGCTTTCTAAAAAATTATCATAGTTTTTCGCAATAATCAGATTAATGTTTCAACATACTCTTCCAGAAGATCAATCAATGAATTGTTGCAATAAATTACCTGTTCTCATAAATAAAATTTGCCTAATATGAACAGCTTAATAAATTTTAATATCATTTATGATAAAAAGCATTGTATTTTATTAGTTTGAAATATATATATAGTAATTAATTACAAATATAATAATATTTTATAGAAGATTGGTTTATCCACCAAATATTTGAATAATTTTCTAGTTACTTTTTTAAAAATTCCTACAGATGTCTCTAATGGCATATACAACATTTTCTAAACAGCAACAATTTGTGCTATGTGGACTATAAATACTCTATATCAGGAGTGGTCATCTACACTACCTTTGGGAGCCGCATTTCATGAAGGAAATTTATTTATCTTTGGTTACAAAATGAACAGTGAGAATCTGAAAAATCAGTTTTATATTAAAATAAGTTTAGTCATTGATACTACTTCCGGTCAGCTTGATTCAATGCCTCGCCAGTTGTTCGACTATTGAGTTTTGGAAACTGGCTCTGGAATATAAGTATCCAGAAGCCAAAGAGTGCGCTGAGAATAATCTCAATTTTCGGTACTTCCTATTGTTGTGAAGCTTTTTATTTAACACTTAAATTTATTAATAATAAGCGTTGGTCTGTTTTAACTGAGCTTGTGTGAACTACCCAAAAAGTCATCAACTAAATTTTCGACAGCTAACTCGAAATTTGTAAAGATCCACAAGCAAATCTATTTTTTAAAGATACATAAAAAAAATAGTATCAAAACAATATTTTTTTTGTATAATATTTTTCTTTTTATGTTATATTTCTGTTTATATGACTTTGTAATAAGACGTGAAGTAAAGTAATCACTATTTGATATTGGTCAGTTTTAGTTGACCATATATGTATTTTGGTAAAGTATTAATTAGGTCCTGATGAAAAATATTCATGTCTTTCAAACAAATGCCATTATCTGATGGCCACATAGTTCACAGTGTATGGTTGTATATTATATATGTACAAAAATGATTATTATCGGTAAATTTATGCCCATTGGGTTGAGTAAATTGTATGACAAATAATTCTCGATAAAAACAATCTGAAGACGTCTTCACATTGCGGACATCCATATACTCCTCTTTCGGAGTGGATAATTCCACATTGTGTAGATCTATATGCTCCATGTTGAGAGCGAATATGATATAAAAAAAAAAAATTAAAACATTTTTTTTTTAATTTATTTAAAGTAAAATTTATATCTACCCTCGTATTTATTATTAATCATAAATTAAGAAATTTCCACTTATATTTGCCGGTATTAATGTAACGTGAGATTTACGGAATAAAATATTTTATTTTTGGTTATTTGACATACGTATACACCCCGAATATAAGATCCGGGCTTATAGGAATCAATACACTAGGGCTTATTTGTGGGGCAGGGTTTATGTTTTGCGGAAAAAATCCTAAAAGACAAAATAAAGGCTTAAGTTCTCATGTGGATAATTGTAGATTTTTCTTATTTTTTTAATAGTACAGCAGTACATATATTATATACAGTACAATAATAACAGAGTTCATATCGTATTTTTTCTAGGTCTTATTTTCGGGGTAGGTCTTATATTATAACCATCCTTTAAAAATAACTGAAGGCTTATTTTCAGGGAAAGCGGTATTACACGATTTCGTGACGGCTTGAAAACTTTTCAATATAGCAGTACTTCACAAATGTCGTACATTCTCTATATTCTTATTCCGATGTGCTTTTGAATCATGTATTACGGGTTCAAATCTCGTACCAGGAATAAAATTTTAAAGCTTTTCGCGGGCAAAATAAGTGAGCCTGATCCATGACAAAAATTTGTCTAGAAATCTTCTCTCTATAAACGTGCATATGCTCAATATTTCTCAGAAATGAACGGTTGATAAACTCCGGTACATTTGTCAATGGAATGATTTTAATATTTTCGTTCATTTGCAATTAACTATTTAATATTATTTAGATTTTCTTT
>JAGVSQ010001334.1:0-17233 GCA_022683975.1 Rhyacophila evoluta | reverse complement strand
ACAATATATTTTATTTATTTATTTATTGTATCTGCTTACAAACCTACTTCATTTTAATGTGTATGCATGTATTGAGATGCAAGACAATGATGTCCAATAGGTTAGGTTAAATATTTAATAAACAGTACACGTGAAAAATCAATCTAAATCTTCACTTCATGAAAAATTACGTAATCCATATGCGTTGGAAAAGATACAAACTTTTTAAACCATTCAGTTTCAGTTTTTGAAGTAGTGTCTATTTTTTGTAACCGTTCGTTATAAAGGTTGATATTGGAGTTTGAACTTTCGCTATATTCACTGTTTTAAAATATTTTGTATTACATATCTACCTATCCACATTGTCTATATTGAAATGTGTAGATCACTTACCCTTTTTATTACTTTTAATTTTATCGTGTCTATTCTCCTAAATGATTTTTACATTTTTTTATTATAAAATAGGTCAGTGATGACTACACATTTTCGCATAACTATTTCAACACGCGTTATAATAAATTACGATTTTCATTCTCATCCACTTGCTCAACCCATTGGACCCATATCCTGCATCCAAATGGATAATACATTAGAAATGTGTGGATTTTTATGTTTATCCTCATGAAATTTGATTTAAATGATTTTAAATTATTGAAAATAAGTATTTATTTGCAAAATTTTACCCCTATACAAAATTTGAACATTAAACTGTCATCACACATCTTCCAAAAACTATTGTATTAGAAGAATTATCGATTTTTACCACATATTTGAGTTTTTGTTTTCTATATAATATGCGTTCTTCATAATGTGTATTCATACAATGTACTTACAGAATACCTCTCGATTACTGTGAATACATTACTTCCAGAGATATTTTGTTGTTGTTGTAAAATTGCATTACAATAATATTTTGTTATTACTTACTTATCATCTCACCTCGGAAGCGTGTAAACCTAATTCCATAGTTTAGTTTTTCTCCATTGTAATGTTAAATCCCGAAACTCTTTAAAAATGTAATGCTTTTTGTTTCCGTGTAATATATTTTTTGTTTCGAATATCTGAAAACATACGCGGTAGTTGAGGACAGGAATAAATGTTACTCAGTTTATATTTTATTATTTATTATGATTAGGTATACTGCACATCAAGAAGATTCGTGAATAAAAATAAAATTCCAATCTCTGCAACCGATGTCGCTTCAGACGTTGCACTCTCGCCCGTCAGACGGCGTCTCCAATTTGCTGTCGGGCGAATCCATCATCCTCATCCTGCCCATTTCTGGTCCCTCCTCAAAGCCTAAATTCTCTATGATATGGCATCGCGTCGGTCCTTCCGGCAGACCTCCGTCGTAAGCTAGGTTCTCTATGATACGACATCTCTCACTTTTTACTCCATTGTTGTTCGTTTGGTTGTCTGTGTCTATTTTTAAAGATGGCCGTGGTCCGTCAGCTGTCGTATCCGGTCTGCTGATAGTATCCAAAGGTAGTTTTCTTTCGTTTCTGAAGCCGCCGTCGTAAGTGGAACTGTCGGGGTGTCGGCAGCGTAACAAAAGGAGGAATGCTCGTCTGAATCCGGTGTTCTTCCATGCATAGATGAGAGGGTTTATGCCAGAGTTAGCTATCGCAAGCGAGAACACGACCTTGTAGATTAACTGGGAATCTTCGGCACTCGGGTTGCCCAGCGTTTGCCAACAGATCACCGTTACGTACGGCATCCAGCATATTGAAAAGCTACCAAGAACCATCAACACCACCTGAAACGATAAAGAAATCAGTTGCTTTGTAAAAAAGAGAAGCCAGAATTATCCCATAAAATGAAATGATATTCTATAGGCTTTTAAATGTAGCAATTAGCTAAATCTTTATATTATTGTAAACCTTTTATTATTTGTAATTTTTAAAGTCGCTTGTCTTTGTTAAATGGGCAAGCGCACGTGCTTCTGAATCATTCAGAATTAGATAAAATACACCTGTGTGTAAGTGTGAAGTTAGTTATGGGACATGGATAACTAATGGATTGAGCCATAGGTTAACCATCAGTAGAGTGAGATTTGGCTCGGTACGAAAATGGTGATATATATATATACAATTATTCAATTGTCGTAATTGTGTCATCAATAATAAATACTGTAACTACCAACCGACCTGAACGCTCTTCCAATCGTTCGGTCCAGCCGGACAGCAGGTGGTCGTTCTCATTCTCTTGGCATGCAGCGCCGCCTCCCTCCATATCCTCCAGTAGAGCACCAGCATCACGAGCCATATCACGGAGAACACCGGCACTAACACATTAATCGTGTACTCCTTCGGGAATACCTAAGGGACAAAGAAGAAAAAGAGAACTTAGTAATATATTTCCATTATTCCAATTTCTACTGTTAACTTTTTTTCTCGGACGAGTATATTACAAAGAATGTCCGAGTGATTTAATCTTGATTTGAGTACCCTACAGAACGTACGGGTCTATGATACATATAAACCCACGAAAGTGAATTAGCTATTTATATGACTGACATATTAAATAATGACAAATCTTTTTAAAAATATTGTCATGAAATACTCAACATTGTTAAGACAAAATATGTTTTCGGCTGGAAACATGTTAGCTGTTTCAGAATAAAATGTGTTCCAGCGGATAGCACGGCCACTGTTAAACTGTAAATGTTGTGCTCAAATCCCTTAAATTAAAATCTCATACGTTTATGTGTCAGAAATTAAGATATCTGCACTGCAGAGGTCCACGTATTATATTTTAAATCGAATATGAATTTTTAATATTAATTACATAGTCTGAAATAGTTGTGAACATCACCAGCTCTTGAAAAGTTTCTTTGCGATTAAATATTAATCAATGGAAACCTCCTCGATTTAATAATATTACGTGGGTCGAATCATGCTAGGATGCCCATTTTGTTTTGGAGTTCTCCCAGAATTTATTTACTCGGTTGATAAAGCAAACTGTAGAAGACGTTCATTTCATTACGGTCCCTCTATTCGTCTGTCTTTTTCCGTATTTTTTTATCTGCGGTAAAATAATGATAAGTTGCCTTTTTTCAATGTGGAAAATAAGTCAATTTCTTACATCCTGTAAACAGCCGAAACTAAAAAGAATTTACTTTTGTTTGTGAGTCATTCGCATGGGAATTTGAATTACCTAGTGCCCACATAATATTTTCTTATACTATACTATAAATACATATATAACTTACTTATTTTAAGTGCGAGTGAATGAAATAAAATACTTAAATAAAAACAATTATACAGTGTGAATAAATAAGCAAAGCATATTTGCGAGTAAATATATATGTAATAATGTTTTTATATGAACGGGGATTAACCCTTTTATCGCATAAATTCGATATTATTTGCTGCATATATATTAAAAACTGAATATAAAGACATCTATGGATTCTCTAATAATTAAAATAACATGGAAATAATGAGGGTAAAATTAATATAAGGGAAAGTATAAAGTGATATTTTACCTTTTAGATAGATTATACATATTCTCGATTATGCGTTGTTTTAATCCAATAACGAAAATACGTTTCGGTATCTTAAATAACTTTATGAATTTAATAAATATACATATTTAATATCTATATATTACAAAATGTTTTTAGTACATGGCTAAAATGTAATGTTATCACGTAGCAAACATACCATAGAGTGATCCGATGGTTTTATAGCTATTTCATCAAAGTACAAATAAAAATTTAATCGATAGTGTCTACACATGTTTGCTGTACGTATTAAAATATTTATAACTTTTCTATTGTAAACAACTCTAATGAAATTACTTTTTTTAACATGACACTGCTTTAGTGGTTTTAAATGTTAAATTAATTGTTATTATTAAATAGTAAGATTTTTAGTCTTATAATGTTAAACGTGGCTAAATGGTAAAGTTTACATCGGAGCAATCAGCAATTATTTATTTTAGTTTTGAACGTTGCAATTTTAAAGGGCTATTTAAATAAATTGAAGCAATAAACGGGTTTGTTATATAATGATACATGTGAAAACTATTAAGGGCCAAGAAACTAAATATATGTTTTTTTACTTTTTTTATATTGTCTCTTCCAAGATAGTAATATTCCAAAGATTCAATCTAAAATTATATTGCCTGTAATCCGTCCATAGTATCATAATTGTAATTTACAACCGCTGAGTTGCTGAGTAAAAATTGATTCTGATTCAAAATCCTTAAATTAATATCGTGGACTTATCTACGTTATATCAATATATTTTATAAAAAAATATTTATATATCAATGGCCGGAAACGATTCTCAAACATTATTTTTTTGTGATGGGTTTTTTTGCCTCGCAACACAATACTAGAACCATACTATTCGTGATTGTTTTTTTTTATTTTAGCGTATTTTAACGATGTTTTGTGGTATATTGAGATAATTGAATTTTGTATTGTCGTAAATTATATCGAACATACTAAGCACTTAAGCCTAAGTGGATTTGAAAGTTTATCTTTAAGTGTGTGCTTTTTTAGACAAAGCAGATTCCAAAGACGTATCTTAAAAATGGTATCAAAGCAAGACCGAATTGAGAATATGTACACCAAGCTAAGGTATTCAGGGACAAATTAAAATTAGGAAAAAACTAAAAGTGAAATGGTACCTTGTGCAATATGCACATGTCTACCGAGTCAAAGTTGTTCCAGAAGATCGGCACGGCGCTGAACCCGACTGCCAGCGTCCACCCGACGGACATGAGGGTCCTCGTCACAGCCTTGCTCATGTATCTGCTGTAGTGCAGGGGGTGCAGGATGGCGATGTATCTGTCCACTGCGATGGCGGTCAGGTTGAAGATGGAAGCGCAGCACGCCAGCGTTATCAGTATAAACCTCAAGACGCACGTGAACTTAATATCACTCAACTCCTGGTTTAGGTAAAACGCCAGGTGGTATGGTATCGTTAGACCGACGGTTAAGTCTGACACTGCGAGATTAAGCACGAACTGGTTCGATATTAAACTCGATAACCGCCTACTTAATGTCACTGCTAGAATTGTTAACGTATTACCGCACAGAATTATCACCATTAAGAGTCCATCAACCGTTGTCCACAGCCAGAAAGAATCCATTCCAGCCGTTCTTGTTATGTTTTCTGGCTTGTATATAGTTTCAGTTATATTATTATTTCCTATAGTTTCCGTAAAATTATTACCCTCCTCTCGCACTTTGAATAAAGTGATATTTGTTAATATCGCTGCCTCCATTTTGAGCGATTTTTCTCACAGCTTTTTTTTTTAATTTATAAAATATACTAATTTTTTTTATAATATGGAATGCATATTTTTATGGCTTAAATTATATAAATAGACTTTTATATTACGAATTTCACATTGATTTATCATATTTTACAGACACTTTTTTAAAATTAAATAAACTCTGATATGGCTTCTAACTTTGATAATTAGCACATTAAAAATACTGTTGAGTATTCGATCCGACGCGTATGTTAAGTTTTTTTTATTTCATTTGTATGTTTTATAACCACAAAAAATCCCAATGTTTAAAGATTAATTTCACATCGTTTAGTCCACACCACGAAGTGTTCGACCTTGACCTATGATAGTCAACGACCTCTGAAAAATGAGGACTTTTTTGAAGTTCTTGACCGGTAGTATCCATCTCCACTCGATGCTTTTCCAAAATGTCTGAAACAAATTACAAAACATATTAGCTTACTTCGGGCCAAAACTTTAAAAACTTATAAATTATTCCAGCAGACCGAATCCGAAAAAGGTCTCAGCAATAAGTTTATTTTGTACACTGATTTGTTGGATGACTATATTTACAAGGACACTATTACTAAGTGAGCACTTCGTATTGATCACCTATTAATCAAACAACAAAAAATAGCAGATATATCAACATTTTGTATACAATTAATACAAATAATTATTTTTAACATGAATAATTAATTCATAATAAACCAAAGAATAACGTATATAATGAAAAGTCAGCAGCAACACGATTATAATAAAAAAAATCACTAAGTAATCTTGTAAAATTTTGTTATCAATTGCCAAAATTTAATCAAGAAAACCTATAGACCTAAATATAAAAATATTGAACACGGTGTTTTTATATTCAGTTATTTTTTTGGGAACATAGAGAAAAAATAAAATCTATTATTTGACAGTAAATATATTCACATGTAATTAAAAAAATAATCAAGATTCTTGGATAGATATTAATGTTATAATTATTTACAATAAATGATATCAGAATATTTAATACAATTTTCAATCCGTGTCTTTCTTCTGTGACTTGAATATTTAATTATAACTCCGTTGAATGAATTTTAGAGTGAGATTATGAAGTTCAATTATTTTAATCGATCGAAGTTGTCAGTAATGCCAAACTTTATCTAAAAAGTTTTCCGATAGCCGTCAACAAGTTACATAATCGGCGCTTTTCCCTGCATATCGACTGAACGGGTACGGCCGAACGGCGACCGTGAAAAGTCGCGTTTTCAACGTCGGCTCCCCGCTGCCGTCTCTCTTCACCCGCGTCGCGACGCCGCGTCGCCGCTGAACGGTAGCCAGTTGATTTCCCGCCTGGCTTTTAGTTTTGGCTCTCAGCTGGTTTTGGGTTTGCTATTCGTTGTTTGCCGCCTGCGCCCCTGACCTTCCGTCCAAAGTCGATCGCGACCGACACGTGACGGTGAAGGCGATACATTCATCTTTCAGTAGAAATCAATTACTACGGATTTAGATAGGGTCGAGCGAGTATGGAAAGATGTGTCTATTTACACTCGTATACTTCTCAAGGTAAAGGTTCTTGAAGTATTTTAGTATATCTGAAAATATTTCAAGTTAAACCAAATACTTTTATTCACTTGGTTTAATGCAAAAGTTAAATAAAGAAATTGACTCACTTAAATTTTACCTAATTCCTCTTCTTAACACTTCACCGCCTTTTAATTCATTTGCCATAAAGGACGAATTCTAAATTACAGTTATAACTGAACATTATCGTTTTTAGGAGTTTATGAATTGTTTAGCCCGGTAGCCGAGAGCTTAGCGTGCGCGATTTGGAATCGAATAATGCGGGATCGATCAAACTGCTTGAATTGAAAAAAAATTAAAGATGTAGAACTGGATGTACAGTATGTAGAATAATTAGCTGACAATTAGGTCGTAAAAAAATCTGTCAACATAAGTCTCAACAATGCGAAGAAGCATATACTCCGTATCTGGAGTTATCATTTTGACACTGCTAAGATCCATATGCTCCACTTCCGGATCAAACATGGTGTAAATATAAATAAATTATGACTTCTAAAAAT
The DNA here is from genome assembly GCA_022683975.1 of Rhyacophila evoluta. Classification (NCBI taxonomy): domain Eukaryota; kingdom Metazoa; phylum Arthropoda; class Insecta; order Trichoptera; family Rhyacophilidae; genus Rhyacophila; species Rhyacophila evoluta. Next base: position 9,938 of record JAGVSQ010001334.1, on the reverse strand, counting down.
ATATAAAATCTAAACGAGACCCAACAATGTTGTAAGATAGAAAAAACTGCCATATTTGTAAATAGTGTATTGCTCTAACTAAATAAAATAGTTAATCGAAATTATTTATTTATGTTTCACACTTAGTATGAACCATCAATAAAACATATGAACCGTACGTAATCATAACGATACAACGAAAGCTCATCTTACACGAATAAAATGTATTTTATATTGAACTTCAAAAGGCTTCTATCGCCGAGATTTCCCGACTGATTTCTCACTTGACGTTAAATCGTGTTTATTTTCGATCCGCACTATTCTTTGAGGTCGATTTTATTTGGAAATTTATATAATTATTATCATAGTATTTGATTTGGCGACCTCAATTGGTATCGCTTCTGGAGTATCTGATTGGTTTAACTCGTCAGTAAATTTAATTCTAGTACCGATGAATCTAAATCTGCTGTATCAATAATTGGAGATCAGTGTTTATTCAGTGATTGTTAAATAATCGATTTTCCAACATGAATATACAATAGTAAGTTGCTTTTACTGTTGGAGCATTCATTCCATCCACTGTGGAAAATGTGGTCTCGTTGATCTTTGAGTAGAATTGATTATGCTACGTTCAGTTCCTTTAACGAATTAAAATGATTAAGCGAACAATTCTTTTCAACGGATGATATGTTTATGTAGAATTAAATGTATTTTCTGTTATTATCTTTAAGATTTAATTTTTTCATTTCAAAAATGTTGATCTATCGTCTCAGTATCGAATATAGTCAGAGCTCGCTTCCGCCTCGCAACACAGTTTCCGCATTATATTGGGTTTTCGTTTTATATATAATATAATGCATATTATAAGTAGCGTACACGTTCATGCGACTTTGTGATTCCTAAAAATTTACACGAAAATAACGTGTTCACTTTTTTGCGTATCACTACACAATACCAAGACCCGCCTATATTTATAAGTATATATTTTATTTCTGCATATCTATTACAGAGAACTGACGAAACCAATTATATATTATATATACATAATAGTTTTTGTCTTATAAGACAACTCAACATACATCGTGATAAATTACAATGCATTGGATTATTATGATAGTATAATGGAGTTCTACCAAAGATTATAAATAGCGAACATTAATTATATTAAACCTAGAATGACGTCAATTGAAAAGATTTGACAATTGGTGCTTAATATAATATGAAAAAAACTGACATTCTACTCAGTTTATTTAGATAGTTCGAATAATATCGAATTATACTTTCGAATATATAGTATTTACCAAGTGTATTATGAAAATAATTCCACGTTGTAGAATTGTAACATTCACTTTGAAAGTATGCGATTAAAAATCGTTCAGTTTATGTGGAAGTATTCACCTGCCAGATATTACGTAAAACAAATTTTGGCTAGATGCCATTCAATAAGGCTAACAGTACGAAGGAAAAACACTATCTGTTTACATTGAAAGGGATTATTAAAAGCTCGGCTCTTCTACGTCCGTTTCCAGAATTTTAATAAATTTTATGTGAAACTTCCTTACAGTGTTTCTATCGATCGATTTTAACGAACACTTCCGATTGATGCTAAAAACTATACGTTACATAAGAATATCTTTACACGGGTTTCAAAGTAACCCTTATTGTATTTGTATGTTGTATATTCCGCTAAATAACTTCAATAAGTGTCTCGTTTTTTATATTATGTACTACGCGATATTTATTTAAATAAGTAAATCCATGTTATTAAGTAATTAATGAAATAATAATCGATATTTTCTTCCATACAATCGGCACTCAATAAACCGATGTAAATCGAATAATGTTATTTCGATAATCGATTTCCTGTTCCGAAATCTGATACAATAAACGATTTAATTAAAATCGTGCAATATTAATGCATGTGCTGACTAAGTACATTTTTCAATCGCACGATCAGACGATGGGTTTCCCGTTAAAATACAATAACACGAGGAAACCCGACCACTTACCACTTTTCTGTAGTATCGGGTCATTACCGTATTTTAAAAATATATCGTTTTTCCCGCCTTCCAATCAACCTGACTCGGGAATAATGAACCTTAAAATATGCCCAACGAGCCATTTGATATTACAGGTACAGTGCGTATATTTTTATTTGGGTACAATTTTGAATTTACGCTCGTTTAGAAAATTTGGTGTATGCGTTTCGTACTACAACGTTGTTTATTAAAAACAAATTGTTACATTGATGTATCACACGTAGTAAGTTTAGCAGTCTACTAAGTTTCTAGGTTGAATTTCTCGCCATTTTTCTTTCGCGCTTTTAATCAAATCAAAATAACCGCGAAATATCAACACGCGTTTCGTAAAGTTTCATATAACACTAAAGTGATCAATCTACCAAGTATATTAATAAAATTACATACGAAATATACCGTCACATTATCCCAGTCCAAAGCGTAGTAACTATTTTTTTTTGTGAATATTTAGAGAGAAATATAATTTCAACGATACATTTTGTTGAAATGTAATACTTTTTTTATTGCTTTACGGATAATTTGTTATGGTTCTCAAGGAAATGTAATGATAACTTCGTAGGTATAGAATAGAAATATGAATAGATATATGAATAGAATACATATAAATAGTATTTATAGGCCATACGTTGTATTATTATCGACGATTAAATGATAGTATTGCTTTTCAAGATGTTTTATCAGTTTGTTGATAACTATTTCAGCTGTCACACCATTATTATGACTACACAGTAACCGTACATCATTTTATATAAGAAACTAGTGGATTAGAATTTAGATACCCGATAAGAAACACCATATTTTGTTTTTTATTATTTCGTATGTATCGATAAGTTCCCTAATTATTTAACCACTTTTTATGTAGGGCTGGATTCATTTGCATAATATTTTCATTTCACTACTTAAAAGTAGAGTTTCTTATTCTAGTTTTGTCGACTATCTATTATGGAATATTATATTTTTGTAATACATTGTTACTACATACAAATAATAAATGTATGTATACGTTTCTTTATGATAAATTGTATAGTAACATAGTGCAAGATTATCCGATTAATACTATTGTGAATATATCGTTACATAGCAGTTATCGATTGTAATATGATAATATAAAATTATTTGAATTTGAATGATCAAGTGTTCTCTCAGTAGAGTACCTGATTTTTAAATGTCAAAATACTTAATACTTTGTTATTTAATCACAATATTATCATATTAAGAATCATCATAGACAATTTAGTAATGTACATAGGCGACTTGAAGTGTTTATTTTTATTTAAATAATCGATGTGCTTTCAAGGTTGTTAATAAAAAATATAATTGACGTTTAAACGTGTACCAACATTGTAGAATCATTTGAGTTTGAATTTTTAATTGCATTTTACAGCACAGAAGTCAAGTCGTATTTGTAAAAAACACAAAAAACAAATAGGCAGATGTTATTTTTTAAAATATTTGTTTTTCATGCTCGTATTATTAAGGATATAGGAGGAGTTTCAATGAAAAAAATAGTTGATTTTAAATTAAAGCATCGTTTTATAAACGTATATTCACAAATTAATTACTATTTCCGTTTTGATATTCATACGTGTATAACATATCGCCTTTAACAGTCCAGATATACGACTGTATATAGAGAGATTTTTTACTTACGTAATCCTGTAGAATCTAAATATACTTAAATAAATATACATTTTTATACTGGTTCTAGTTGGATTGGAATCCGTGATCTTTGAACAGAATGCAAACTTGAGGGAAGCTAGTAAATGTTATTTTATATCGCCTTTATGGCAGAATTGCGTGCAAGTTTGTGAATCGGGTTGAAATGGATATAGCAGGGTCAAATCTTGTAGAATCACAAAACAAACCAACACATTTTTAGTGTTAATTTTGATGCTCAATAGATCGAAAAATTGACTGACAACCAGTCGGCTTGGAAACAACTATAAGGATTCATGTTATAAAAAATAATATATTCCGTATTGAAGTAAAAATTATGATTTTCCTTTCTTTTGCAGTTTTAAATATGATTATAAAATACGAATTTATTGCGATAATAAACTAAATGAAATATATCCTTGTCACGGGGAAAGATATTCTATGTCTCTAGTCCTACTGCATAGTATTGTAAGTGGTTATGCGATTATCTATTTTTACATGTAGATATTTGAGAATATCCATCGAGGGGTTGTATTGATATCAGCGGGTAGCGTCGATATTATATTTTTATGCAAATAAGTTAAGTTTTCTGTAGCTGAAAGGCGTGCTATTATTTTCCATATGGAATAAAATATATTCACGTTATCGATTTGCACGTTTCCCCGTCCTTGAATGATATTTGCGGAAAAATTCAGAACAGTGCACAAAACTACGAACAGCTTTCCGAGTTAAAAGTGGATAGTTTTCCAACATTATATTTTAAAAGCTTTCCGGCTGTGTTGGTCCGGCTCGGCAGGAAAAATAAAATAACCCGCGAAAAGTTCTCGAAAATTTCTCTCACTAACATTCTACTCATCGTCTCCAATATTACCAGAACATGTAACTCGTTTTTTTTGTTGGTAACTTCTTAAAGTATTGGCACAATTTGTATTAATACGTAATATAAATATATATTTAATAAAGAAATGAGCCAATAATATAAACGATTACGGAAAAAATAACTTTATTTAAACCAAAAATCGAGTTACGTGTTCTTTCAATATTGGTGTCGATATATCGCTCATTTCGAAGCAATACCTCGTATACCACACAAAATGCAAGATATGAAAAATTTTAATTTCGTATTTTTATGTCAATATTTAAAAAAAAATATTAGTTAATGTAATGGTAATATGAAAATATATAGAATTTAATGTAATAATAGTTTTAAGAAAGTTTTTGCCATCTGAAAATTTGGGTCGTGTGGTATTCGAGGTATTATTATGTCTTGGGCGATAATCATACTGCTAAGTTACCGCAGTATTTATGGATTTAGCATTGAAGAAACTTTTCCGCCTACGCACTCACTTCGCGATTTCCAAGAAAAAACAGATCAGTATCATTGAAAGTAATGGATTTATTGAAACGTATCATTTTCATTTTACAAATCTTTCAATACGATTAATGTTATCGATCAATAGTGTTCTTCGGAAATTGAATTTTTAATGAATTTGTAATATAACTTGGGTGTTTTAATATTTTCGTTACGTAAACTACAGCATCATTTGTATGTGAGAAATCTGAAGATGCCATAAGGTGAAGCGTGTGTTCCAAATAATAATCATTATTGACGATTATACATTTCAATGAACGGTCAGTATTGTGATAATATTACATTAAATCTATAAATTATTTGAATGGACCGTGTCATATAAAATAAAACTCGCATGTCTACGTATTAAATGTGGTTTCTTAAGATAAATTATTAAATATGTTAGTATAATACAATACACGAATACGTTGATAATAGAATGAACTAAATTTAGCGAGTAAAACATATAAAGATATTTAAGATAAAAGTGATAGTTATTATCGAATTAATTGTGGAATGCATGGTAAACCAAGCGTACCTAATTTCATTATTATAAACGCGATATGGTTTTTATTGGTTGGATTTTGTTGGAATTTTACAAAGATTTACTCTGTATAAAATTTAGGACCGTGTATTTATTAGGTTGAGCAAAATAGCTTTTTCTTAGAGCAGTCTAATTTTTATCATTTATAATCGCATTATAATTCAATGAAGATCGTGTAGATAAAAAAATTGCTGTGTTACTTAAAGAACAGTATTTTATATCAAAATAATTAAATGTTTTAAATATATTGTGAAAGCGGTCTATACAAAATTATAGTAAATTTATATTTGCCGAGCGTTTTAAACTGCAGAACAAATAAGTGTAATTCTTTAAACCGGTACCATTAATCAAACATCGGTAGAGCCTCTATTAGTTTGCCTTGCAATAAATACACGTGGCCATTTTTTCTGCCAGCCCGCCAGAATCTTTTTCATTTTACAAAGTATCGACTTTTTTCGCAAGTGGCACACATACTATTTATCAGATGAAAATGTTCCAGTCTCGCGGCGATAAATCGTTTGTTAATGATCCGGGCATGTTGTGTTTGTACAAAAGCGTGTAGAGATGTGTATACAAGAGTCTACGGTCTCGATCATACTTGGAGCGATACGGCGAGAGACTTTAATTGATTTTTGCCGTGACACAAACACTTACGCCAAAGACAAAGTGTGTTTGAGTTTTTGAAAAAGTAACCCCTTTCGCATTAAATTTTTAATCACTTAATATTCACTATTTGATTTATTTCATAGAACTACAAAAATCAACTACTGTTCTTACTTTTTACTAAATAACAATGAATGGAGAAAGTAAATACTTTTATCTTATAATGTGTTGGTCTCATAATTCGTTATCTATTTATATAATATACGTATTATAACATCGATATGTGATGACGTAAAACGTAAAAAAATAAAATCGATGTAGTCTGCATTGGTTATGTATCATTAAAAGATTAATCACTGTAAATAAAAGAAAAATGTTTTTTAAATATGCTAACACTAAAAAAAAGTATTATGTTTCTGCGTAGATAGATCTATCCTTTAATGTAGTTAGTCGTAAAATTTTAATGTGCAATTTGGGCAACATGACTCGAATGCTCTTGAGATACTTTTAGATCGATTAGTTTGTTACATAGTATTGACAAAGTGTTAATTCACAACTGCTTGAAGGGACGTACAAAGTATGAACGTTAAAAGTAAAAAAAATATATATTACTTTATAAATGAAACTAGGTATCTTCATATATTACATTTAACCTACATTTCCTACGCCATGTTAGAACATGTGCTTCGATGCCAGACGTCGTTGGTTTAACTCCCTCGGGGTGCGACCTCGACGCCTAATGAATTAAGAAATTGGCTGACAACCGAATCTTCTAAAAAATCAATTATACACCTTCGTGTTGTAATGATTTATATACTCAATTTCTGGATTGAAAATCTTCACACTGTAAAGATTTGTATGCACCACTCCGGAGCGAACATGGTAAACTATAAATATAAACATGCAGTACTGTTAATTGTTTTTATTCTGAATCCTCAAATTTACCATCGACATTGACGAAAAAATGATTCGTTGGACCCTATACAATGTTATTTACGATACAATTTCTCGAAAACTTAGTCTGGCGTTTAATGGTCGTAATGCTAAGGCTGTTGTCCTTGGGAGCTATCTATAACATCGTATACGTATCGGTATTTTTATTTTTTCAACAAATTAAGTTTGGAACAAATCGATCGGAGCACACTTTCTAGTGTAATGGATCATTCTGTCGGCCGTAAGTAATCAATGTTTCAATAATTATATAAATCGGTTAGCGCTTCCAAGTTCACTAAAATAAAATTATAAAACCCAGTACAGGGTTATCTCGTCGGCACTAAAAACGAGGAAAATCTATTAAGCTCTGCGATAGGCGAAGTATAAGAGCTTTATTATCCGATAAAAGTTTACGAATTCTTTCTGGAATACCTAGCCACTCTTAGTTTCAAAGGAATCGAGCGTAAACAACTTACTATTATATTATAATGCCGCGGAAACTTTGTGATAATTTAAGTCGCCATTAATTCTTCATATTTTATGGATTAAACTATTTAAATATTATTTACTCGTCCACCATTTGTAAGACATTAAAAAAGTATATATTGTATTAAGAAAAGCTGGTATACCTTCGACTAGATCCAATAGATACACGTTGTATATATAATTGATTACTTAATGAATTTCAATAAATCGTGCATGGTAATCTGTGTCTGAAGAAAACCTTTTAATAAAAATATGTCAGCCATAATGGATCAATTATTTTGTAGGTATAGTGAAAATATTACTTAGTTTGTCTATGATAGCGTTTGATAAAGCTATTTGGAACAGAAGATATTAAAAAGTAATTTTGATTTTTTTAAATGTTGAAAATGATATTAGCCTTATTCATATATTTTTAAGTAGAACTTTCACTAAAAATAATGCTTTGGTTACGTAGATTGTATGTGATTTAAAAAATATACAGATTTGAAAATTATTAGATGGTGTAAGTATATCTAATATGGCATTTTCCCGTTTTTCCTCTTCATTGGCCAAAATTACGATTAGGTCAATATTTTTTCGCGTGTAGAAATGAATCTTGAAGATTTATAATTATTGACAACGATTGAAAAATTCATATTAGATCTCTGAAATCTGAAATAACTCCTATCATTTTAATTATGATACGAACTGATATATCCAATTCTATTTGCTATTCGTTGTTAGACTTGTTTCACAAATGGACACAGGAAATGTATTGACTACAATACATACCAAAATACTGTGAATTTGTCTTGTAGGCATTATAAATGCAAAGAATTTTCTATTAGATGTTTTATCTTACCAAATCTGATATGTTTCAGGATAGGTATGGCCAGATAATATTGTATATTTAAAACCACTACGTAATCCCAAAAGCTTTTAAACGAAATTGTGATCGATATGTAGTGGCCCTGCGAATGTTCCTATCCGATAACATTGAGTACTCCAGCACAATATCTCTGACCACACGCAATACAGCAATGCTCGTATACTTCATTTCTCTGTTCGTAGCTACTAATAAAACATACGGAATTTTCTATACACACAATCGCCGTACGCTTTTGGTTTCTCATAAAAGCAACAATTTTATTGTTATTTTCATGGACTTTTCCGGATTATAAAGTATCGTCGGAAAACCATTTCAACAGCACACTAATTATGATAAATGTTTTTTTAATACTACGTTATGTATTCGTTTGTAGAATTCTGCGACTGATATTAATTATACAGCATTTTTTTTAAATGTACGTTAGAGAATATGTAAAAAATTTGTAAGTATACATTAACATGCGGATTATTTGCGTTGAACCCTTTTAAATTCCCTACGGGAATATTTAATACAGTCAAGACGCTCGTTATTAGTGGCGTACAAAGTGGGATGTATTTGAGTACAAAATACCATCTGCAGTATTTTTAGATGCCATTTTAACAAAATATTATTTTATCTTGAAAACCAAATGCTTTTTTTAAATTGTTTAATTAATGTAACCTAGATATTTATATTAATACGGAATGATTCAAATGTATTAATTTTTGAAGCCAAAACTTAACGATGACAAGAAATATCGTTGGTTTAATTCTTATGCCTTTTTTCTATTTTTCAAACTGCTATTCTACCTATGTACGCCAATGTTCACTCTTAACTATTTATTAAACTATTGGCAAGTAAAATAATTTGTGTTCATATTGACCATTTGATATTTTAAATGCCGAAAATGGACATTATTGAAAACAAATACGTCCAGAATTTGAACAAAGTTGTAATATTTATTTAGGCACTAATGCTGTAAAACACTCGGACACCAATTAGTTAATCATACATATACTAATAGTGTGATAGAATACGTATATTAATTTCGCCATGGGAATTAATATAGTATATTATTCCGTGCAAATATTATGTAATACATCAATGTGAATGTCAGTTTTATTTATACTTTAATGACGCTTTTGACACGAGATATTTGCATTGCACTGGCTTGGAAGAAAGACTTGTTTGCTAGTGCTGTTTTGACATTGGCCTTTCAATATTTCATCATATGCATACATCAAAAATCCATATTTTAAATTATCCATGAACAATCTGCAACATATACGAAAGCGACATGTAATATAATATTTACATTTAGTTTATATGTTAATAAAACGAATGTGCCTGATTCTTTTTATACGTTGTCGTATATGACTTAAGATTGTATTACTTGGAAGTATGCATAAAACAGAATGAAAATATTTCTTATTTTTTAAAATTTCGTCTCCCCGGTAGCGTAGTTGGTAGCGTGCGCGTCTAACGATCCGGGGAATGCGG
>JAGVSQ010001333.1:0-22211 GCA_022683975.1 Rhyacophila evoluta | reverse complement strand
TAATTTAAATATTTATAAAGTTATTTATTTCATAATAAGAGCACATGTATCGCTTTATTATATACTGTATGAGTATGCTAGTTTTAAGGCATTTATTTTTAAAATTGCCATAAATTTAACGCCTCGGATAACGTGTTGGTATGCACGCACGTTTCAGCACCGGTTATCGCGAGTTCAAATTTCGTTAATAAACAATGCAGAATAAACGGATGGGTCAAGCAATAAAATGATAAAAAATCCTTGTAAAATTATAATTTGCCAAGACTTCATATTAAGAATATCTAAAAACTTCACATTTAGAGTTGATGTTTACAAAAATTCCTTAAAATGAACACAAATTACCAACATCATATCATCTATATAAAGATGAATGTTTGTCCGTTTCTTCGTTCGCTATGCATTTAGACAGATTACGTGCCAATGAAGCCAAACTTTTCGGGAATTCTCATCTCATCCAGGGAAAGGTCATGGGCTACTTTTCCCCCAAAAATTATAAGTCCTTCAACCCTCCCAAAAGATCCCCCTCGATTTCGTCACACGTGTAATATTAAGTTTTCCGGGGCAACGCTGGGTGTCTCAGGTAGTTTTATATAAAGCAAAAAGGCTAAATGTTGTTGAAGTTATATTTAATAAATTCGATGTTTATAATTACAATAAATATTATTGTGATAAAATACTTTGAATTATTCTGGTTAATTCGCTACTCGGTCAATATCACAGCGGATAATGGAGAGTATAGTATATTATGTATTATGAAATGTTTCGTACTGTATATTCATGTTTTTTTTTTGTACAGTGGAACCAATCTTGATACCACCAATTCCTCTCGAAAGTGTGTATAGCAAGAGGTAAATACGATGTAAACCTTTCAATATTGGATGTTGGCGTCCTCAACCGACGCTCGCTATCCTTAAGTCAACATACAACATTGGGTCTTTCAACACTCAACTCTCTCCACACTCTACAGTACTCACACCAAAATCTCTTTTTCGCCCGCTTTCTATCTTTGATAGAATGGATGTTTACCTGAGGATGTCAACACAGCTGGGAGCTTATTTGAAATGAAAGATAGATTATTCATTCCGTGTGACGACTTTGTGCAGCAAAAAAATATTCGACACTAGTACATATTGTACATAACACACAGACAATACGTCGAAATAATTACATTGAATTACTATACAGTATTAATAACTTCTATCGATAGCTATTTCAACTGTGCTACGATTAGTAAAACTATGTTTGTAAACTATATATATATATATATCAGTTTGGCATTCTTTTTGAGTTAGTATATTTTGCAGTTTAAACTTTAAATAATTCAATATCTTTTATATTAACGTACACAATTTTTGTATGGTTATATTTTCAGTGATATATTTTATGTACGCATTGCATATATTTTTTAATTAAACACGTTAAATAGTTTTGTATATTTCTTTTTTAATGAATTAAACTTTACTTGGAAAATTATTACTTACGGTTATAATTAAAATTGATTTTAACTGAACTCAAATTATAATACAATAATATTAACTTGATAGCGTATATAGTATGCATTCATGCACTGAATTTTGTGGCCTTAAATATTTTAGCTACGTATATATTTAAAAAACCTGGATGACGTTGGCTAGCAATAAACCTTTATGAAAACAACCTTTTGATATAGGCATTTACTATGTGAAGATTTGTATTTTCGGAGCAAACATGGTGAAAAATTCAATGTAACATTTAATTTAGTTTGACTTTAATCATTTTCAGTGAACGTGAGCTAAGTAAAACAAACAAAAATTGTAATGAATACTAAAACTACTATAAAGGAAAGTGCACGGTCGATTCACGGCTACCCAGGTGATAAAAAACGAAAAGGAAAACAGTTTTCTCGAAAACACGTAACCCTTTTTAAAGCTTATCAAGGCTCCTATTACAAAAGCTTTATATATACCACTTTACATAGGTAACTAACAATGCAAAATATCTAAACCAATGAAATTTCATCAAGCGAAATATCGACAAAAATGCGTTTCAAGGAAATTCTTGATATTTATAATATAAGTATTGTATTATTATTTAAAAATTTTATACACATATTGTAGAGTAAACAACATTTGTATTATAATTTATTTCATTTTAATGTTTTATCACTCATTATCAGCATTCGTGGCAATAATATTTTATAAATTGTATTTTCAATTTTTTAAGTGTTTCAAGTATCGTATTACACGACACAATGAATTATAGCTCTTGCAGTCTAATAACTTTTATGATAGAAACACAATATATTTTATGGGTATAAACACCGCTTACATTTTTCTTTCGACGAACGTCGGGCGCCTCATGAGGCCGACATAAGTTTCATAAACCCAACTGGGCTGGATAATAAAACGGTTTCCCATATAGTTTTATAGCGCTCATGCGCGGCGGATACGACAAAACTGAATTTTTAAAACCAATAGCAATTTTGCGTCGGATTTTGCACGGTTATATTGGTCAGCCTGGTGCTTTGGCGTCGCTTCGAGAAGACGTCGGATAATACAAGCTTTTTATAATGTTGGAGCTCATACTAAGACATAACATAATATTTTATAATATTCTATAGTTTATGGTAACGTAGAGGTTAGTGTGCATGTCTGGTATCTAGGAAATACGAGTTTGGTTATCATATCTGCCAGATTAAAAAAAAAAAAAAACAGGATTGGATGCCCATTAGATTGAGCAGTTGTCTGAAAAGCAATTCTCGTGGAAAATAATACATCCTGACATGTGTTTAAATTGTGGAGATATATATTCTACTGTTGGAGCGAACATCTCCACAATATGTAGACCATTGTGCTACGCTTTTGGAGCGAACATGGTTTAAAAAAATTGTCATTTATCTACCATCCACCAACATTGTCCTCGATTTTTATCAGGGGTAATCTAGGAGAAACGGAGATTTGGTATTGAGAAACGATTTACCTTATTCGACGGTAATGTCTCAAGAATAACAATAATTATCTGAGACTGAAATTACCATAAACTCAAGTATGCTGAAGATAAAAAAAAAACAATAATATCGTTTGAGAATGCCATATAAATATGTAGATGATCTCAGAACGAATCCTACTATATTTACTATTTAAAGATCCCAAATGTTACTAGCAAGAGTATATATGAAGATTAGTTGTCGACATGAAACAAAAGATAAAAAGTATCCCTCAATATTGGGCTGTATATTTGGAAAAAATTGAATATCACTGAAATGAAGATAAATTGACCTACAATTATATCATACCACCAATACTTATTAATGATTAGTCTTTTAAATTCGATAAAAAATATTCATTTGTGTATATGATATTGAATGAAACATATCTGAAAACGATTTGAATGGTTAGAGCTATATTCCTTTCAAAAAATAATTAAAATTTAGATTAATGCTGAGAACCATAATGAGCGGATGTAGATCAATCATCGATGAAAACCTTTACAAATTATGTGTCCTTTCTTCATTAAGACCAATTTAATACGTAACCTACGTATCTAGTGTTAGTGATATTTTGAAAAGGGATAGGTCATTTTGAAACATTATAAATAGGCAGTGTGTTCATTAAAATGTACTAAATTGAATTCAACGAGAAGAAAATGCGTAAGCCAACGCTATCGAGCAGAATTCAAAAATTAAAATGATGTACGTGACATTAGATGGAATTCGAAACTGATGAGTTAAATTGATAAAACGTAACTAATTTTTAATTCAGGGTTTCCATTATTCGCGAATTTTGTGTGCGGTAGAAAAATAAAATGGTATTAAAATTGATTTTTAGATTTAGTTAGTATTTAAAATAACTTTCAAAGCTGTGGAATCATTAAAAATCTACTGTCTGAAACCTTATAAAAGGTTTTTTCGGCTGAACGGTTGATGCAGTTGATCAAAAAACCAGAATTACATAATTAGCATAATTATAAAGTACATTATTTACTATTTACTACTAAAAATTAAAAAACCTGCATACATGAAGCTATATATAAAGACTGTAACAAACTTTCATTGAAAGAGTCAGCTGAAACTTAGGTCTGAATAAACTTTTTAATAGACTCAATCTTTGAATGTCATAAATTTGTGTGACTTGTAACAATGTAAATATATCAATTACATTGTTTGGCAGTGTAAACTTATTCAAAGTTCCTAGCGAGAAATCACATCTTTCATAATCATTTTTGTTAAAAAACCTTCAACTATTTTTTAATATGTTACCTTTTTTATTCACTACGTATGATATTAAAAAAAATAGTTAAACTTGAAAACAAAAATAATCGTTGTGTAGCATTCCAACAACTATCACGAATGATGATAAGTCATTTTTAGTATGCCAAGGTTTAATAATATAAAAAAAAAAATAGAAGTGGTTTGCTCTTTGACAATTAACTAGATTTCTATAAAGAAATCACATATTGTTTTTACTTACGACACTTTTCAATTATTGCATAATTTTGACCACATTTTTTTTCGTTTTTCTCACATATTTTTAAATCAATATGATATTTGAATTGGGTCCCCATATTTAATTGTTACTTAAGCTTTAAACTCGACGTTCAAACAGTTAAAATAGTACAATGCATCAATTAAAAAAAAAAGTTCTAATAATCGATTTTTTTGATTTTCCTTATTTTTTCACTATTTATGTAATCTTACTACAGATATCGGCCAAAAGATTGAAGTGACATGCAAATACCTTAAAACTATACATACATTAACTAAAATATGGCGGAGTATTATTGGATCATATTTAAGACAATGATGTCAATTCGGTACTCTTGTTTTGGTCGATGTTAGTCACAAATATTCCCAATGCGATGTATACACGTACTTCCTTAGATGGCAGCCCACTCAAATACTCGGCGCTATCCCTAGCTCGCGATTACTTCCGAGGAATTCAATATTGAAAACGGTCCTTCTGCAGGGAAAGTGGAACTGAACATTTATTCTACAGGATTTATTGTTTCGTGTAAATGTATTAATCATATTTGATATATCTACATCAAACTCAAATTAAATACGAATCATTATATTATACCATCCATACTTTTATTTCTAGATAATTATTTGTTATTAATACATTTTTAATTATTTTGGGTGACAATTTACTGTAGTTTATATATACTCTCAGCATTACGACAACAATATCTATTACATTATATAGTACTTAACACGTTCACGGCAAGCTACAAGTTAAATCGTAGAACGTTTATTCATTATCTATGCCACATAGATTAAAACCGCAGTATATTCATATTTTTTGAAGGTATCTGACGTCAGGGACTAAAAAAAAACAACAGCTTGGCGCAATTAAAGAGATTTTATATGGTTTAAATAAGTGATACAAAAATATTATATTCTAAAGGGTAATAATAAAACTGTTCATTTTTGAATTAGTTGGCAGTATGGATCAGTTTTTGAAAATTTCATACCAAATATGTCATGTTTAAAATGATATACCACTTTTTTTTTGCCTAAGCTCTGATGCCACGTTTCACGTATACTTGTTGATTTTTTAATATAGTAATATTAAATACATTAAATACTTTACTATCATTCAAAATAGGGGTTTTTAGGGAGTTATAATTAGTTAATTTAATAAAAAAATAAACGTCACATTGTGGAAAGTATGAAAAAAAAGTAAATATGTCTATACTAGCCGAGTGGTTTACGTGTGCGCTTTGTTGTTAGAAGTTGTGGGATTGAATCTGAGAGCTAGAAAATTTCTAAAAGCCAAAATATACAGGAACAATCGTCTCATTTACAAATAATTCTCACAAATAATATATTGTTTTAAGCCTTAATAGTGAAGAGCCTAAGCCAGTCCGTTTTTGGAGTACACATGCCATACTTTTGGAGTGGACATTGTAAAACAATAAAAACATATTATGCACGGTTATTACTTATTATTATGCAATACAATTTTAAACAGAAAAGTATCTAGCAATCTATGAAAAAAATTAAAAGCTTTATCTATAGATCATCAATATTATTCATAGAAAATGAAGGAGAAAACTGTAGCTGACAGAAGCTAACACAGAATATAATTTATCAGGTATCATAGAGACGGAAGGCGTAGAATTAGAAGGTTTGGAATTTACGGAGATTGGTAAGGAACGGGGGTTGGTATCTGAAACGTACAATACAGAACTCCTATTCTACATTCTAGCGCAAAGGACGAAGAAGAATTTCATAATAATCGACAAAAGCTCGACAAGATTAATTAAAATTATTTATAAAATGAAGTGAAAAAATAATGAAAATGATAATCCTTAGAAAGAAAATCTGGCCAATCACTTATAAATTTAATAAAACAAAATACGAAATCGGCATTTCGTCGATTGTCGTCGAAGAAAAAAAATCTGAGAATATAATTACCTACGAGTATTTTTCTTTTATTTATGTCTTCAATATAATACTGATCAATTTTCCGTAGCGCATATTTCTAATATAACAGCTGTAGTTCAAGAGGAAAATCGAGGAAATTGGAAAATGAGATGAATGTGTTATTGGAAAAGCACTTGAAATGAAAATAGCCTTCGCTAAATCTTCGGTTCTCGTGTAGAACGTGATAACATGCCTGTTGCAGAGCCTTATAGTATTAAGTGATAGAAAACCTTTAATTTTTGGGAAAGCACAGAAGTAATTTGTAGCACTTCATTCTACGTTAACTATAATTAATATTTATCAATAACACCATATGACCTCTACATTGTTACTAATTATTGAAAACTGTTCACGATTAAAACTTAGTGGATTTTAATTATTTGATACTTTTAGGAATTTATATTTTTCCTTACATATAAGATAATAGATAAAAACCTACTAGTAATCCGGATTGTCTGTTACTCTAAGATATTACAATGCACTTTGCGTACAATCGAAACGATATATGTTTACATCGGGCAGTACATAAGGTAGCGTAGATGTTAGAGCCTGGCGTCCATGGAATGCGGGTTTGATTATGACATAAAAAAATCTGATAATACACAGCTAGATACCCGTTGGATTGGGTTGGTCTGACAATCAATCTCCATGTAAAATAATCTACCATGTCTTCACATTATGAAGATCTATATACTCCACTTTCCAAACGGACATCTTGAAAGAGTGTACACAAACAAGCTCCACTTTCATTACGTACGTTTCAGTACGTTAAAAAACGTACATAAATACGTCTTTTTTCCATAAATTAATTTTCCATAGAATTAATTTAACTCAAAAAACGTTAAACTATCAAAGGTTTATTAGTACAACAGTACACTTGTTAAATATGTATTGTATAATATATAAAATAGGATGATTATGTAACATAAATTCAAAATATTTTCTCATTATTTTATTATCTTGTTAGCAGAAACACGCATTCATTTCGGTATCTTGTGGATATCTCGCTCATGGATTCAAATACCGTAGTAGAATAAAATAAAAATAAAATCAAGCTTAATTCTCGACTAATGTTTATTAAGGACGATTTTTCAAGGTGGCTTTCATATTGTGGAGATTCAAATACTCCGTTACGAAACGGATATTATTACCTGAAATATTCGATTAATAGGTATGATTTGACTGTAAGCTTTTTTCAGTATATTATAGCGGTGACTTTTCTTCAATACATTCCGTTCTTTAGTCCCAAAAATTCTAATCTGCCAGTAAATATATGACGCTGGTTATAATCTGTAAAAAGTAATTTTATTTAAACGGAAACTCAGTTTTACGGTTTCTATTTTTGAATGTCCACAGTCAATAATATATCAACAATATTAACTAATTGTTAGACTTTATTTTATGGCATCAATAAATAAAAGCTTCCACTTATGGAGGTAAAAGCTTTATTTGAAGATAAGTATTTTTTATTTGGTTGAAATTTCGTTACGAAAGAACCCGCTTGGAGAAGTCGTTAAGATTAATGTCAACCATTAAGCGGAGATTTTTTATACCCAAAGAAACATTAGCGATCTCTTAAAAATGAGCCATAAATACAGTATACTCGTATCTGTACGCCGCAAATAAATCTCTTTCCGCAGTAAATTATTTAATTTAAATCTTCATTTCACCGAGGATTTTCATTTCACTAGTGACAATTTACGGAGTTTGAATATGCAACAAACCGTCTATACGTTACTTAATTTTAGTATAATTCAAGTATAAATCAACCACATTATCATCAACCAAGGTTATATCAGCCATTTGTGAGGCAAGTACCCATTCACTTAAACTTACACTTTTATTTTTATGTTTGCTCTGGAAGTGGAGCATATGAATCTAAACAGTTGTTAAGACATCCAATATGAAAGTGAAGTATAATATAGATCTCTTCAATGTCTTAGACAGGTCTTGACATATAATTTTTCACCATAATTGGCTGTCAGATAATTACTCAACTCAATGGAAATCCAGTCCTGCATTTTCAGATGTTTTAAAAATCTAACAGATGTGGGAATCGAGTACGCATTCTCCAGATGCGAGGCGCACACGCTAATCTTTCGACTACCGAGAAGATAAACTCACACATTAATGGCACGAAAACTTAAGTCAATAAAATATTTCATTTCGTATAAAGCTTAATCTAACAAATGAAATTTCTCCTAATGATTAGTGATCTTCGAAACCATTATCAAGTAAGTGTGTTTCGTTATTGTGAGACGATTTCTTTTGAATGAATACTTTTGGGCACTATTATTTTTTCTATCATGCTTGCTCCAAAAGTGAAGTACCTACATGGATCTTAGCCGCGTGAAGATGACCACTTCAGAAATGGAGTAAATAAATTTCCACATTCTTAAGACTTATATTGACAGACTTCTTCTCAAGAATTGATTGTCAGGCAATTGCTAACAATACCCAGCAACACATTAATACAAACATATTATTTGATGCATAGTAGTTTTATTTATTATGAAACCTGTAAGATACTACATAATTTTTTGAAGATGTTTCATTTTAAGCAAAAAACTTACATTTATTAAATTTTGTGTAAAATGAAACATGATTTAGATAGAACAATAGAAAAGTAATTGAACAATAAACGGAAAAATATATGTTGTCTCTTTTTTGTGACGGTCACGGTATGTATTTTTGAAAAAAAAAAAAACAACAACAAAAGCTATATAATTCTGTTCTTGTAGTAATTAATCAATACAAGCATAAAAAATAAAATGTTATTTTAAAATCTATATAATCCCGAAATCAAAATAAATAACCCCATGTATCCGCGACATGTCAGTAGCACGCCTTCCGCCCAACGGGTTACGTATTGAGCAAGTCCTTCGCACAATATCGAGTTGCGGGAGTCCCCCCAGGCGAATGGAAATAATTCGGGAATGGTCGCTTGGCGGCGCTGCCGGCGGCCGTTATCGATCTCGCGCCACGTGACGTCACGTCCCGTCATTGTCCTCGCGGTGGCGCCCTGCCGCATGTGCCAGCCCTGCTCCTGATTCGGCCCTGACACATTTTCGTGCGCCTGATGCATGCTATCAACAATGAACTGCCAGATCTTTTGATAAAACTTTGTCGCAGATTTTTATTCACACGTTTATGTTTTTTTTCAGTTTTATTATCAAAGCGTCCTTTCTTGCAATGTACCTACTGAATATTCGACCATCCTAAAGAATATTAACATAGTCTTAAAATTTTGGTCAATATTAAATTCAAGCTTAAAGATGTTGAGATTGCCTTGGCCTGCGTGTTGCATCTTCTTCAAGCCAATCAGATTATTACTCCATGAAAGGCCTTTAAACACTATAGATATACATGGAGTATATTTGGAGGATCTTTCTATCGGTCGATCTGCGAAGACGCAAGTCAATTAATTTAGAGTGTGCGATTGTGTGGTTTTCATATGCCACGTTTGAGAAATAATCATGGATAAAAGAGGAGAGAAAAAATAGTTTGCTGAAATAATTTGAAGTTTTACATGATGGTAGTTTCAGAATATTGATTTTATTTGTTCATACGCAATCCATGTATTGGATTTTTCAATCCCACTGCTTTGCCCATCATATGTCGATGCTATTTAACGGATTCCAAGAACGTTAGAAGTTGGTTTAATGCCGAGGTAGATCAGGTTTACAATCAACAGGAGACTGAACCAGGCCCGATTTTCAACCAATCGCTTAAACAAATTAAGAAGACATTCTTTTCATTCGTATATTTTTTTTATTCTGAACATAGACAATGAAATGATATATATCAATAAATTTAAATAATATAGCCAATCTTTTTTATACCAATGTCTTCAAATATAATAGACTCTTTTGTTTGTATAATTAACATAGTGTCAGTTAAATTATATATCTAAGACTATAACTATACGTTTATAAATTAATTCAAAGCATTCCCACATTGGTTTGATTCCCAACTTCATATAATATCAAACTTATTATAAATACGCACTCTAGTAGACGAGGGTTAATACCAATATTAAAATAATAAAGAAACCAGCCATAGAATGAATCACTTACCCGAATTATATCAATGTCAACGCTGAAGGTATCATCTATAATAATTAACAAACTATTATTCTCTTTATGTGAAGTTATACCAATATTAGGTAAAGAGTTTTTCCGGCTTGAATTTTCTTCCATCTGTAACCAATGATGAAGAAAACGAACAAAAGCGACCACAAAATGACACAGAATTGGCCATTACGATCCAATTCGATTCAATCAATTTCCTTCATTCAAAGTTTGTAAAAGCCAAGGATTATGCTTTGTTTTGTTAATGCATTATCAAATGCTATACGTTTCTATTCAATGAGAATTATTACTTTCCTTATTACCACTTTATATTTTATTGATCTTACTAAGTGGTTAGCAATTAATAATAAAAGTAAAATACATTGATTCATCCTAGGGCTTCAAGATATGAATCACGAAAATAAAACAATAGATATACAATATCAAAAACATAAGTATACATTCAATTATTCATGAAAAGTAAAATTACATCTTTTTGTTAATTAGAGTTTCGATAGTCGTTGAATATTTTATACTATTTATACAGTTAAATCTTGAAAACCCTGTGTTTTGGCTTATCACTGGCCTTCATTGAGTGTATTTAAGGAATGTGAAGTAAATGAAGCATGGGAGTACCGTGGCGTAACAAACATTATATACTTTGGAATAAAGTAGTGAGGGTATTGGAGGTAGAACTACACAAGACTTCGGGTTAGGGATTGCAAAACAAAATTCGGAATTTCGAAAATACAATAGTATAATTAGTAATAAATAGAATATAATTTACGAGCAAAAAAAAAACGACGAGAAACCTCGAATTCCGAAAAATCCAAGATTTCCAAAAAATATTCAAATTCCGAGTTTTATTATCTTGAAATTTAAAATCCCTATTTAGGGTGAATCGCACTATAATATGTAATAAGGGATATCTAATACTCTAAATAATATATATAATGCATAAAATTCATATGATATTTTTCATAAACGTTCCTTAAAGGTTAAGAAATAATGATATTCGTAGAAACCGCTATAGCCCATCGGTTCAACCAAGTTATTGCTTTCATCTGGAAAATGTGTATATTAATTTTAATATCCTGGCTTTCGACACATAAATGATTGAGCTTGTATCTTACTAAAAGTAAACTGACGGTGCTTCAAACCAAAGTTGCCATGTCGGATTAAAAGCTGGACGTCCTGCGGTATGGAGTCAGCCGGGTCATCTGTGTTTGAAAATTCAAACAGCCGAATCAAATATGATGGCGTAATTACGTCTGCCATGGACGAAACACAACGCCGTGTCCCAAATCCGACCATAGGTAAACACTGCCTTTTCACGGTTTAAATATTTACTCAGGACAGGGCGAGGTCCCAGTCACGTAGTGTTAAACCCAGCATCGCTGCCGAGTGAACTCTGTGACAAACGAGAATAAAAAAAAAACAGAAAGACGCGCAGAGCCTGTTATATAACATATAATGCGAAAATGTAAATATTTAATTTTTGTATCTCACGAGATTACTTCTGTGATTTTTTTTCGATGGCGCAAAGGCTAGTACAAAGCTTTTGGTTTACACAACAGCGTTCTTGAAGCTGTACTTGACTGTAAGCTTTTTGTAAAGTATTACAGCGGATTATTTTAGCGGTGTTTCAATGACTTCTTTTCAATATAGTCTGCTCTTTAGTCCCTTTTACCCTCGTAAATAAATAACGTTGATTATAATCTGCATCTTTTGTGCTCTATTTTTATAAATCAACTGGAAACGGCTTAAATCGCCATATTAAATGATTCTTTTATTTTGCAAACGTATAAAATACCATAATTCGTTTTGATTTATGAAATTATAACATTTTCTTTTTTTTTGATCATTTTAAAATATTATTTTTCTTTTCCGTATGTTTGGTCAATTCAATAGCTAATCATAGTATAGTTAGCGTATGCGCATTGCATTTAGGTATCGAATAGGTATTGCATATTCATTTAGGTATCGAATAAGAAAAAAAAGATACACTGATTAAACATTTTCCAGTAGAACTTTATGGATATATTTTATAATTAATGAAATTTAGAGAAAACTAGATTCATATTCTCCACTTTGGGAGCAGAAATGCAAAATAATATTTACGATTATATAGTCGGATACTGAAAAAAAAACTAATATCATATATTATATCAAATACAAAAAATGATATGATCTTAACCCACACCAATTTGAATGCCTTTAACGAATATCTTCTAAATAGCACAAACTCAAACAAAAACGAGATTAATAATTAAGTACATAAATCGTTCGCTAACAACTCTATAAGTATGCTATCGCCATATTTAAATCCACCGCAATTTATTCCTTCAACATCCCGCTTCACGGCTAATAGAGATAACTCCGAGATGCCCGAATGAAAAGTATTTAGCTAGCCACCTATGATAATCTGTAAGTCCTCGGGATAATCTACTGGGAACGTAAAATGCCTGAATATTTGCTGCCCATGTTAAGCCAGACGGAAAGTGGCAGATCTTTTTATCAAGCACAAAAAAGCTTTTGGTATTCATTGAAAGCTCGAAAAGAATCCATGAAAAACGTTTTAATTGCATCTAGAATCGTAAAATATTTAAATACGCAATATATGATATCCTATTCTTCTTCTATATCGCTTTTTAAGCCAAGCACATTACATAGCGTCTCCACGAATTATTATATCCTTAGCCAATACTCTCACGTTCAAAGAATATCATGCCAGGATCCCGCAGCTCGACCAAATACATTCTATAGACAGTATTTAGCAAAATTTCATGACACTGATTAATAAATGATGTTCCAACCAACCAACATAACGATTCCAGACTCTTACGAGGGACAAAATAGGTTGATTTTATGAGGACTGAGTTAAAATCTGTGTTAAAATAGTATTGACTATCACTGATAATTAGATAAATGTAGATTGAAAAACAAAAATATGACGTCATTTTAAAAATACTAGAATACCGTTTGTATGTAATAAAAATATATTCCTGTACATATTAATTATAATTATATCTATAGTCTGATACTGGCGACAAATAAGCTTGAAGTAATGAATAACAATGTACAATGAGAGATCATGTTTTATTAAAGTATTTAAAGATTAGAATGAAATATCATCAATCAATTCCATAATAATAAATAAAAGCTCTAAGGAATCTTACAATACAAGTCCTTATTAGACCTTGTAATTATGGCTAGCTTTTTGTTTATTGGCATATTATACTTATTGGTAAAGCTTATCTAGTAGTTGAGATAGTTTGTTGATGAAAGAGGTTAAAAAGATTCTATAATATCTTTAACAATGTTTTTTATGACAATATGTGTTCCAGATCTATTTATCTAGGGGTTCATACCGTGCACGCTCTTTTGTCCTAACACGACAGGCATCATGCTTTGATAATCAGCTATTATAGTGTTTATAGCATTGTTTATTATCAAAAATAACTGAGCCAAATGTTATCTCGGTGGACGGGTTGATAATTACGCATATTTTAGTACCGGAAGTTACGGGCTTAAGTCAACCAAAAAAATGGAAATCGATATGTTCTATATGTGGAGCAGACATGGTTTAAAAATTTATGTTTTAAGCTTCACTTATGTAGAACCATTTTATTAAATTACTGAAAGTTTAATATTTAAAAAAATATGATTCTATACAAATATTAATTTAGTACCTCATCTTAGGGCACGTGTTGTTTGCTAAGTTAAATTTAAATATCGAGGAAAATGTCTTAGTCACATGTATTATGTATTTTGTTTATGTTTTACTTGCTAAGTCACAAAACGAAACGTAGGTACACAATACAATCATAATTTTGTTCTTTAGGGATGTATTTATTTGATATGTTTTCGTTTAAATAAAAAAAAATATACTTTAGTTATTTGCATAATTGCATATTATATGTTATTAACCACAATTAAAACCGATTAATTTAATAAGTTATTTTATGTTCATTTATGTAGTTTATAATGTTACCAGTACATGGCCCTTTTACGAAAATATTTATTTATCCAGTAATACATAGTTGATTACCAAATCAGATTGAGTGAGCGGAAGAATCGTTTATTTGTAACGAAAATATTTTCAACCAAAATTATGTCATTGATGTTACGTATCCATTACGTGCATTTATTTTTCTATATATTAAAAACGGCTATTCGATATCTACGTTTGTTGCCATGTCATATAAATAGAGTTTACAGATAAATAATAATATACTATGTGGTGAAATTTCATTTATTTGAATATTTAAAAAGAGGAGAAAATTATTTTTGAATGTATGAAAACTGGTTATTTTTACGATTATTTTGATATCAAAAAACATTTTTACTGATTTATTCATAGAGCTGCTTAAAAATGACATACTTTTGATAGATTTGGATACAAGATAGCAGATTTATATATTTTGCAGTACAGGTCCGAATAACGTAGTTAAAAATCTTGTGAATTTTTTTCGATATATCATATTTAAATAACTTTCAGCTAAAAGACTTTGCACTTTAACCCATCGATATGTAATACTACATTTTTTTACAATAAACTTGATTTATTATGTTCATAAATCTTAATATAATCATTAATGTTCCTAGTTTCGATCAAAAATATTTAAGTGATTGTAAAGAGATTAAGAAGGTTATCAATTTATTTCTTAAGACATTTAACTGTAAAATTGGGCTGATGATATCCTTAAAAATTTATTATATCAGAATGAAATGTACGTATTTTGTTTCGAATATG
This sequence comes from Rhyacophila evoluta, assembly GCA_022683975.1. Taxonomy (NCBI): domain Eukaryota; kingdom Metazoa; phylum Arthropoda; class Insecta; order Trichoptera; family Rhyacophilidae; genus Rhyacophila; species Rhyacophila evoluta. Next base: position 6,979 of record JAGVSQ010001333.1, on the reverse strand, counting down.
TATATTTATATTAAAAACATAAAAAGGTGCATCCATCTCTATTATATTAATATAATAAATGAATTCCATCATATTACACATCACTGATTATAATCTCTCCAAACAATCAGAGAGAACACTTTATTAATTATTTGGGTAAGACAATTACGCGTAAAACACTCAATTGTATCGTACGCATTTGTTATGTAACCATGTGCTGTAATCGGATATGTACAGATATCTATTTTCTACAATAAAGATCTCACATAGTGATTTGACATTTAAAATTAACTTTCTCGTAAAAATGCATTATCAAAACCATTTAATGCGTATATCAACGTTAAATCACGACGGCCAGTAATTAAAACTTTAAAACGTACATTAATATTATGACTAGCAATTAAATTTTCATATATTGTGAAAAAAGATTGCATTTAATTCAACAAATTGATAGTGTTTTAAAAGCAATTATTTTTCATGAATGCACCATGTTCCGCGTTCTCTATGGTAGATTTAAAAAAAATTAAATTTCACGTATGGCAACACAGCCTGACTACATTTCACTTTATTAATTAAAACTTGTCAACTATTGCATTAAGCCCGAAACGGCAGTGGTTAAAACAAATATCATTCCAGTATTTTACTGGAACGACTGTTTACAAGGGGTACGCAAACAATTTATTGTAACAAAATGCACAATATTATTTAGTTACAAAACAACGCAACATAACCACAATGTCTATATTTAATTATTTACTATGTGCATTTATTAAAAATCTGTATAAATTCACCCGACAATAAATTTGATATCTTTTTTAATAGATCTAGAATTCAATAAAAAATTTACTAAGATCCAAATAAAAATTGTCGCCATTAAAAAACTAATGTACTTTCCCCTTCACCACTAATGCATCTTTATTTGCAAAGGTTATACCCGTATATTACTTGACCAGATGTTGGCATTATGGTTTTCAATGTGCCAATCTAACCTTTGCTGGTGTGCATGATGACTCCGAAAGTAAAGTAGACCATATTGATCCACATAGTGTGAATATATCCGTATTTGAATCTTCGTAATGTAAAGGCATGTTTATAGAGTTTTTTTCACAAGAATTAGTATAGATTTCCGATTATAGAAATCCTCCAGTCCTGTATCTTTTAGTTTTAATTGTCATACAGCTGCGGTATTTGAACTAGTGATCTCCTGCGTCAAAACGTGTGACGTACAGCATTAGTAATCAGTTTTTGCAGAAATTTTCATCTATCACTTATATTAAATTACAATAAATATTTTATTTAAATTTAAAAGCAGTGTGCTGTTTTGTGAAGTCTGTTAATCTGTCAGCCATATTTGTGTTCGTTATTTAAACGCATTAAAATATAGCACTGAGCGCAATTCCGTCAAATAAAAGTGAACGATGAGAATTTTATTTTTCTGGCAACAAACGTAATTGCGGAAAACTAAAACAATTAGTACATTTCATGTGAAATAGTAATTCCAAAACAAAGGATGTTGAAATTATTACACTCATATTTTAGCAGAATGATATGGGCCTTATATATTATATAAAAGCAATGACTCTTTTTAAAAATAAAAAAAGAATGACTGAAACATAATATACGTTATACATTTATATAAACTAGACTAGTATACATTATACTAGAAACAAAATGACGTCTCTTGTATAAATTTCAGAAGTTATTTCAATTTGTATAAGTACTAAAAGTACAAAAGCTTGACTAATATAACGTGCGTAACGTTATGCATTGTCAGGAAATGAAAAATTACTATATTTTAATGATAATATCAATTTTACTAGTTCGCAACAATGAACGAACGACTGATATAAAGCGAATATCGTTTTCACATTAAAGACAACGCTGTATTGATCAATAGCAGATATTTCAATGTTGGCTTATCTTAGCTATCGCATCAATAATAATGCTGTTTAATATTTCTCTCTATTATCATTCTTATTTTAAACAACTTTAATTGCGATTGAAGATAAAAGATAAACTTAAAATATTTTATTTTAAATATTAATCCACAAAAAATATTCGTATTTGTAGAATAATATTTATTTAAAAGACGTACTAAGTAGCATTACAATATTAAAACGCAAAATATATTATATTCATAAAGGAAATATATTAAACATTAAAGAGCCATTTACTTTATTCCAAAAAGAAAAAAAAAGATTTATTTAAACATGTCAGATTATATGGCATATTTTGAAATGTCACCGGGCTAAAAAAATGTTTTTAAAACATACAGGCTTTTTAAAAATTAGACGTTCAACAGGCTTTGTGAGTTTTTTTAATAATCTCGGCACGTATCAAAATATATGCTGCCATGCACACGGAATAAGTAATCCAAAAATTATGAGCAACGCTCAACGTAAGAGAGGGCATTAAAATATTCTGTATGAAATTCTCGTTTCGTGACTCCACTAAAACCGCCCAATTCGATGCTAAATACAATTCGATTAGGTTTTATTATTCATGTTGATTTTTCACGTTGATTATTTAAACGGATTATCGTCAAAAACCTCCCGTTACTAACAGTTCTAGGTAAATACCGTTTTATCGGGAACCATTTTTTATTCATCGAGTATCATTTTTTCTGCTATCTGCGGGTATTTTCCCAACTCGTAGATATTTGAATATTAGTTCTATTAACCGATACATTATTATGAAAGACAAAACCGCGCTGATAAACGATAGGCATATACTAGCACTATCTACTACTTACTATGTACAACGACTCACAGAAATGATATGAATGAATATATGTAGAATTTTGAAATCATCATCAGAATATGCTAGTTTCATAACAACCCTATTCACGCAAAAAGCATTAACCTTCACAGAACAATGAAGAAACGGATATTCTCTAATTTTCTGCACGTAAATTTTGTAGATCCTCTTTTTTTTCAAAGCTGAATAATAAATACTAATAATTCAGCATTAACGGCTTATTTTTTTGATAGACCGTGTGGTTAGTTGTGTACATTGTGGTTTTTTGTCAAGCAGGTTCAATTGATTTTATTTGAAATACTTTTTTTTTATAAAAATAAACATTAATCTAATATGTGATAACATGTAATAAAAAAAATATTATTTGTTGACGGCTTTTTTAATAATATTTCAGTTTTTTTAAATTCTGTTGCACGTATGCTAACTCATTTTATCCAGACCTATGGCTGCTGTAATATTTTTCATTAACACAAAATTCTAACGATAGATTCTAACATTTATAATTATTTTTGGTAATATGTAGTTATAAAAAAATTACATTGTATTGTATAACTTTCTTATTATTACTTAAATTCTTATAGAAACAATAAAGTTAAGTAAGTCTATCAAAACCATAAAATATTACATCTTCAACTTCAAGGTGTGATGTATGCTTAATCTTAATTATTTTAAAAAAATTTACAAAAAACCATTTAGTTAGTATAAATATTTTAAATGACAATGCAGTGTGATTAATTCATTAATGCAATTCAGGAAACATTAATATAATATAAGTATATGACTTAGTTAAATATACTAAAATCAGCTAGTTAGTTACTATGCGGAAGAGGAACGCTTTACAATTTATTTAATATCTTTCGGCGAAAGGGTTTTGCAAACAAGAAAATCAAATTAATGTTTGTTCTCCCTTAACGAGTTCCGCAAGTCTTTCTAAAATGAAAAAAAGTTTTCATTTAAATTTCCTACCATTTTTTACTCACGTGATTGTGAAAGAGAACTTTTGTAAAATTTTCTAGTGCAATATCAAATATTTATAATACAGTAGATATTTTTTTGTATTTTGTGATATAAATATATGCATTAAAACTGTTCAATAACAGTCAGCGCACTTACTAAAGAATCCATGAAAGATTTGCTTTTTTGAGAATCGTGCTTTTTATTATTTACAAAATCCATTAGATAATCTCTTATGTCTTTTAAATAAAATAATAATTATTATTTGAATTCATTTTTATTCAATCCATATTCAATCATTTCTTCTTAATTTGATTGTAAAGATAACATTGATTTATATTTTATATTCTCTATTAAATATGAAAATATATAGTAAAACACAGCTTTAATATATTTTTTAACCATTTTTCCATTTTTGCTGCTATCTTACATTGAGTTTTTTGCCATCTATCAATTACTTCACAGTCTTGTAGATCAAGCCTTCGTTATAAAATACCCCTCCCCTGTTTTTATTACTCGATGGTAGTCCAGGCAGCTGATATCATATTAATTAGAAGAAAGGGCAACTGGAGATGAGAATTTTCAGAAAAATAAGTATCCGCATCAGCCAGTTTAAAGTCACAGCAAACTTTCAACGTGTCAAAAATTTGCTCTTTCGCTTTCCTAATCTCCGAATTTTTAACCATATTACACCTAATACTCTACGCAATCGTTGTGTAAAGTTAGTGTACATTTTTTTAGTACATATTAATTCAAGTTACGTCTTTTGCTACTGTATAATAGAACTGATATATGCGTGCTATAAATGAAATTCAAAATGTTTTAATCACTGTTTCGTGTTTCAAACATCCCGCATTGAAAAAAAGATACTTCCAACAATTGCTAAACAGATAATGAGATTTATTACTGTCTTTCATTTTTCAACACGTGAATTTCAATAATTTCACATAGTTTTAGTCGTCAATCTATTAGGTATATCAATGCAATTTTTTGTTGTTTGTATCTATCTACCCGTAATAAATGATATTTTATCGTATCCAATATATTTTAAATACTAGAATTTTATTTTTTTCATTTTTATGCTTTTGCAATAAGCAGGAGTGTTTAAATATAACAATGTTCTTGGTAACAACATTTTCACGTTGCAATAAACGTGCTCGTTGCGCGCATAGTATTTTCGACTAAATTGAAATACACAAGTTACGATTCGTATACAAATGCTCCTTCTGCTTACTGTATATCTGAAGCCATCTTAAACATTTACAAGAGAGCCTTTTGTGTACTCTGGAGCAGTGTTGTAAGTATTCAATTGAATTTATGATTTGACGCCGGGAACTTAACGATTAAACTTTTACGTTTCGGTTTTATTGTTATCAATTTTATCGAGGATTCCTTAAAATGGACATAACAAAACGACAATGTTGCGTGATTTATAAGACGAGGTAATGCATAGATACAAGATATTTATGACATGTAAACATGGAAGTGATATTTTATTTATTCTTCGCATATTACTTTTCATATTTGTTGATTTTTGTTGATGCCTAACTTGTAGTAACTCGTATTATAGTATAGTACAAAATGATACACTTATTCATTTTCACTATATCCACCACTAAATATTGACGATAACTCTAAGAAATTATGATAACATTGGGGTTTCTCATTCATATTATTTGTTTATTAGTTTTGTAGCTTTAAATTAAAACCACACAATTCTAGAGCTTTTTTTCCAAAAATAATGTGTCAAATTGCATTATATTATATAAAAAATGCAATTTTATATCCCAGTTTCAGTACAATATGTAGAATTAAAATATTGCAGAATAGTGTCAAAAGAAAACAATTCTTGTATAAAAATTGAATTTCCGGAATTTTATAAAGCTTTATTGTGTTAACATTCGAAATGTCAACGCAAGTGTTTATTTAATTAAATATAATAATGACTATGTATAATAATATTGAGTATGATAATAAAACATTAGTCGAAACACTATTTATGTATGAATAATTACGATATTATATCAACGATTAAAAAATACAAATATTTTTTCACATATCTTTCTGTGTGTGAAATAAGTATCATTACAAATTTACACCCTAAAAAACGTGAAGAGATTTTTGTCTCTCTCTAAACCAATTATTCATCCTTTCTTTTTATTTATTATGAGTACATGTTATGATAGCATCCGAATTGCCCATAAATCAACATTTTAACGAACAATTATCCATTGAGTTGTATTCTATTATTTGTTAAGTTATTCATTTTTCAGCTGTAGTGACCTCAAATTTTGAAAAACAGAATAACAGAAATAACAAATTTTAAGAGAAATACCAAATTAATAAGCTTGATAATATATAGTTTACAATATATTATTACTGTCAACATAATATTATAAACAAATATATGGAATTTTTATTTTTAGCAGATCTTTGTGAACATATTTTGTGAAAAATGGACTTATCGTAATTGTTAAAAATTACAAAAATCGGTAGTTTGAATTATGCAATACGCTTAAATTGAAATATTACGACCTGGTAATTTTTAATTGGTTTTGATTTGTGTAAATATATTATTCAAAAGTTACATAAGGTAACCAAGTATTTTTTTTTGCAAATTCAGTATCATTTTAAAAACCAAATAAACGTTCTAGAAAATTAGAAGCAATTAAAAGGTCTACTATAGAATGACATATTTATCAGTGAACGCCTTTCTGTCTATAAATGAGTGTCGCAATCAAGTTCAATTTGGACGAGTTTAGTGCGAAACTCACAATTCAACAAATTAAGTGTCGCTTTTACTTCATTTCGTAAGATGCTCGTTAGCATTGTAGATATCTATGAAAATTTGTAGCTCCGCGTAGCTGGTAGACTGTCGTACCTCTTCGTAGTACTTCACAACACGTTTCTACGTAAAAGCTCCTCATTTGTAGCTTCACTTAAAATTTTCAGAGTTAGTGAATGTTGAAGGCTTGACTTTATTCCATTAGTATATTATACTGCCAAATATGCTAATATTTATTCGTCGCTTCATAAGTTTATAATAATATTTAATGAACAGGCGAAATGAACCGATATTCTATAGGTGAAGAGTGAAATCTGCATTACTATAACGTGTTCAGACTTGCCATGTAATAATGAAATTATTAATTATATTTAACTTCTTATATCGATGGTATGCATTTTACATAAATGTATCTTTTACAAATATGAGCGATTTATCGTTTAGGAATGGCTTAAAGGCCTATTACACTATCCAATCTCAAGGCACCCTTAGCCTAACGAAGTG
>JAGVSQ010001332.1:0-30057 GCA_022683975.1 Rhyacophila evoluta | reverse complement strand
ATTTAAAAAATAATATTTAATATACGTCATATTAGTACACAGATTTACTATTCCTGATATTTAGCCATTTAGGGAAGTTAGTTTCTAATTGAAAACAGATTCAGAAGTTTAGAAATTTTGAGTGGTTTTGAGCTTAAGTCAATCTTCGTGAAACACTAGTAGTTGAGTGTTGATTATTTCAATTTTTATAAATTAATTTTATCAATATTTCAATACGTCTCAATGAATCCTATTCTCCTTTATTTGATAACAATATACTTTCTCATCAAAGGCACACTGATATAAATTGGCCAATTTTTCTTTTTTTATCTTATCCGTGTATTGTCATTTTTTCCATAATCAGAGGCCAGTGACGACTTAGATGAAGATTGCGATTGCTTGCCTTCATGTGTAGAGCCAAACTATGACATTGTATTCGTAAAAAATAAGTAAGTATTGTAATATATTAAAAATATAACAAAATAATAAAATCATACTAAATTACCAAAGTCAGATTGAATTTGAACTTGTAGAGAATTTATTAACATTAATGAATTATTAGATTTTCAATAATTATTTTAAAAATTACATTGTGACCAGACCGCGAGGATGGTGGTAAGATTTTACTCAATTTGAATTTCAGGTTGTGGTTCATTATTGCAAAAACATTGATAATGCAGGGTGCTTTTTGTATTCCAGGCCGATTTTTATTTGGCCATTCGTCAATTCATATTTGAATTATCGTGGAGATTAGTCGATAATAATTTATTAAATAGCATCTAACGCCGTAACGAAGTGTTTTACATTTTATTCAAATATTTGTAGCAAAAAATCATGATAAGCGACGAGGCATATTTCAACTTGGCTTAGTTTATTAATAAACAGATTAGCCGCTATTGGGGCACTGAAATTCTTAATCGATACACCAACGACCATTGCAATCTCACAAAGTGACTGTATGGTCCTCTTCTTAGGCCGGTGTTATCATTGAGCCATATTTCTTTGAGGACACAAGAGGAAAAGTTGTAACAACTATTATGACATGTTGGAAAAATTTCTTGTACCCAAATTGGATCAATTGAATCTACAGCATATGTGGTTCTAAAAGGACGGTGTCACATCACATACAACTTATTCTAATGCAAATTTCAGCACACACGTGCACATTGGTCTAGAACATAAAACACATTTAGGCCTAAATAATTGAATGCTTTATAATGTTTGTGCATGATGTAAAACGAATTCTCACAAATATTTAGTAGTCATGATAAATCTTTTGATTAATGAATTTGTTTTTTAAGTTTCATTACGATCCATTTATTTTTATACAGGCCAAATAGTGGAGAACTTACCGAAGAGTTGATAGACAGAGGTACGTTGATTTCGATCAGTTTGGAGTTGATGCCATCTACCAGGGTTCAGCGGCTGGTAGTCAGAAGCTCACTTGATCACGTAGGTACGATTTGAGAATGGAATTTTAATACAGCCCTATTAGTATGATAATAAAATAATGAAACATCATACCACGAAAAGAATTCTTTTACCACTGTAGCCTCACAGCCGTACTGTTGGTACAACTTCATTTTTGAGTATATAAATCTAAGCAAATGAAGTCCAATTATCGTTTGTTTTATTTTTCTTACGTTTTGAAAACATTAACAAATTTTAGTTTAGAGTATTTAGAACTCGATATAGCATAATAACAAGTATTAAAATAATATTTATAAATGCGTTGGTTAAGCACTGATATAGACCCAGCATTATCAATGTAATTCCAGTTAAGTGAAGTAACAATAAGTTCTTGATAGTATTTTGAAAATTAAAACCAGTAAATGTATACGTATGGTACAAATTTTATTTATTACAACAACGAATGAAAACAATTTTTGTGATTAAAAGAACTTGTAAATTGTATACTGCCTTCATAAAATTGTATAAAAATGTAGCTTATGGCGAGGGTTTGATCTTGGGTTTGACAAAAAAAGTGTGCCATCGTTTCTAAGCAAAAAGACAGCAAGAGCATCATATCACACATCGTGTTTTTAATGTCATTTTTTTTACTGTATTTTTGCTACAAAAGAACACATTTTCAGAAAAGTAAAAAACACATGATGGTAATTTGTGTTTCTATTTATTTTCGTAAGAAGTTATATTCAGAATTGTATACAATATATTGCCAAATTCTTATTTTAATTTATGATTTTTTGTCATTAGCTGCGTTTTTTTTATGAAGGCAGTATAGAAGTCAGGTCAATAGAAATTATGGCTATGTATTAAATGGATTTGAAGAGTGCTTGTAAAAGGGTGGTTGATGATGCGTGGCCAAGGAGAATAATGCAGACGTGGACTGACATATCAACAAGGCTTCAAAATGTCACGGTGACTATTTTCTACTAGTATGCAAGGGAGTGTAATTTTTAATTACCTTTTATTTCAGTTTTTATAGGTGGAACAGCTGGAATATTCTTCGGAGCATCAATACTCAGTTTGCTGGAAATAATTTACTTGATGTTTATCAGGAAGTATTATTAATTATAATGGAATTAACAAAGAAGGGCATTATGAAAGAGTATGGAAAATATAAATAAAAAGGTAAACTGTGACGCTAGGATAATTACGTGAAGAGCGATAATGAGTTATTATTTAATTATAAAAAAAATACGGAAAGAATATCGATTAGTCATAGGAATTGAAGAAAAATACTTTAAAAAATCTTTCTACTTTAGTTTTACCAAAGAAAAATATGTGGCTATATAAACAATATTCAATGATAATATATTTTACGTTTAAATATAATAAAAAGTTTTAAATTAATACTTCTGTCTTATTATTTAAAAAGCTCCATGTTCGCTCTCAAATTGAAGCAGATTCTCGTAGATCTACACAGAGTAAAGATATCCACTCTGGAAGGGAAATATATGGATCTCCGTAATGTGAAGACATCTTGACAGATTATTTTTCATGAAAATTGTTAGTCAGACGATTGCTCAACCCAATTGGCATACAGCCCTGCATTTTTGGATTTCTTAAATCCAACAGATAGGGAGTCTAAGCCGCATTTCCCGGATTGCCAAGCACGCACGCTACCAACTACGCTATCGGAGAGATATTTACTTATACCATGCAATATCAAGAAAGCTTTATAATCTTCCAGAATCCTTAAAGAAATTTTGAGACATATTTTTAACGAATTACGTTATACTTAGTTTATGGTTTTAAAACATTGTGCCGTGGAAAATGATTATATAAAACTGTATTCATTAAAAATAATAAATTTTAAATAGAGATTGATATCTCCCCGATAGCGTGGTTGGTAATGCGCGCGCCTAGCAATCCGAGGAATACGGGCTCGATTCCTCGATTCCGATGCAGGACAGGATGCCCATTTGGTTAAGTATTTGTCTGACAAACAATTCTCAAGAAAAATAATTTGTCAAGACGTCTTCACATTACGGAGTTCCGGATATCTTCACATTGTATAGATCTATAGACTACTCGTTGGGAGCGAGCATAGTATAAAAAAAAGATTAATAGTAAATATATGTTCAGAGCTGTAATGAATATACAAACTAACCTTTATATTACACAGTACCGTATTCTCTACAACTACATGAAAACTAAATGGTTATAAAAAGCAATGTTATGGATATATATTATATATACTTGGGCGTATATCTTGAATGGAAATTGAATTTACGCAGGCATAAAATTGAGTTAGGAGAAGACCGCGATTGAAGAAGCCACAACTTTCAATTTTATTTTATATATACGTGCGCCTAGATATTTTATATATATGTTCCTAGCCTATTGGATGGGCACGAATTTAGTTAAACAGATTATATGGGACTTAGTAGGGAGTGGAATCGGTGAGGATTTGTAATATCTCGCTTGAACGAAGCTGGAAACTGATTTCAAACCTCTTTTGGAGGCATTACAACGTAATTTCGATCCTAGGATTTAGAATAGCTTATAATAGAAAAAGAGATAACATTATAGATGAATAATATAATCTATTTAGTATTGTTTTCTAATCTTCGAAACAGGAGTACACTGGACTATTTTATTACACGGTTTCAAAACATCACGGTGCTGCATCCTCATTGTTTTTCTGTTTCAACCATTATTTTTTATTATTTAAGTATTCTTTTTTACACGGTATTGCGTTAAACATACTCATCGTGTAGAAAAGAGTCCATTGTAAATGGATCTCAACATTATGGAAATGATCATTTCAGAAATGGAGTATATGGGTCTCCACAATGGCGGATTTACCTATAGACGCACCAGGCGCGCGTCTGGAGCCTCACAATTGAAGGGCCCTCAAAATTATCCGGACTAAAGTGAAACTTATGAGGATAGGCATGACAGCTAAATAACGTTAATACATGAGATTTTGGAGGAAGTACGAAATTGGATAAAACGAGAAATCACAAAATTCGAATGAATTTTAAAAAATAAATAAAAAAACTATTGCGAATGAGGCATAGGGAACACATCAAAAATTAAGGCGATATTGTACAAATATAAGAAAGAATAAAGAAAGTAGTTAGACAGGCCCTATTATAATAACCTATATAATAGCATCCATCTAAACTCACTCTCACATAGTTGGAAGATATCAATTTCCGAGGCAATCTCGTAAACATCACCGTTGCTCTCCGCATTGGCATGACTGCTGGCAGAATAGTCCTGCATTTAGGAATAAAAACCAGCTGATGTTCTCAATTTATCAACTAGTTATCAGGGACCTATATACCAATATAAGCCAGAGCGGCAAAGTTATCATATATAAAATGATATAATTTGTGAAATTAAATATGCGAATAAAGTATGCCACTACTTTGCTAAAATAATTTTTTAATATTTTTTTTTTTTATAAACTGATATGTAAAATGACTTACATATATGTATTGCACCATCGTTTATTAAATAACACCTTTATCAACTTCTTAACAGAATTTAAGAAGTACAAACACCGATAAAAGTTACTTTAAGCGTAGTTAAAACAATCATTGTGACACTGTCAATGTATCCATAGAAAACTCTCTTCCCTCTCAGTAATTCCCTCTTAATTTTCTCCCTCATTAAGCAACCAAGCTTCCTTTAACACATAAACTACAATCGTTTCGAAATTCAAAGGTTAAAAACTATTTTAAACGTTTCTAAAAGTCTTCTTCCATTGTTCGTTGTGTAAACTGACCTTTCAGTAGAAGTCTTTCAGTATTTAGCTGGATGTAAGTATAAAGGTAAGGTTAATTAGCTTTTCTTGCGATGGATATTACGACTACGTAAAAAAGCTTTCGCGAATGACTGGTCACGCTAAGCTTTTAAGTTATGTCCTAGTTGGTCAATATAACAAAAGAGGAGAAATATTAATACTAAGATATATTTGTCTACGTCTCGTTGCATAATCATGACCTGAAAGAGTGAAGTTTTTACATTTTGAATACATATTTTTAATTCTGGAACCTTAAAAAGGGATATTTTTGAAAAAGACTGCCGAAAATAAATAAATTATTTACGAAAGCCAATCCCACGTTCGAGACGATAAATTTTATTTTCATATTTAATGTAATTTATTATTTATATTGAGTCTATGATACGATTTGAAATAAAAATTACATTTAAATTAAACTAACATGGATAGAATTTGTCTCCCCGATAGCGTAGTTGGTAGCGTGCACGCCTAGCAATCCAAGAAATGCGGGTTTGATTCTCCACGTGTCAGATTTTTTAAATCCAAAAATACCGGACTGGATGCCCATCGGGTCAAACAGTTGTCTGACAAATAATTCTTGTAAAAAATAATCTGTCAAAACGTCTTCACACTGCTGAGATCCACTGCTCTACTTTCGGAGTAGATATCTTCACACTGTGTACATACATATGCTCCATTATGGTAGCGAATGAGGTAGATAAAAAAAATATTCATGTGCTGAGTTAAAGGATAGTTACACGAGAGATTTTTGACGACATTCTAAAAAAATAGATGCGTTGATATTTGGTATTATATTTATAGTAAATATGACTCTACAATTAGCATCATACCAGCCCAATATAAAAATCGTGCATAAAATGTGACGCGAAAGGATAAAACATTTTATAGCTAATAATGTACTCGTTTATAGCTACCCTTTAACCTTACTAACTAAAAAAATCCCGTACGTAGGTACTGACACAGAGTAAAATGCATTAAAATTTTAGCACAGCACGTCAATCAAATTCTATTTTCCATTCCTACGTTTTATATGTATACATGTACACTTTTAATTCAGCAAATATGGATTAAGACTTTAACAATAGTTTCATACTCAATTCGCGTATCAAATTTATCGCCCTGCTAGGACATAGCCAAACTCTTCGTTACGGTTTTTTTTAAAGTCTTCATATAAGCATGTTACGATGCAAGAATAAACTTTTTATTATACCCATAGTAAAGTTTTGTGCATTGTTGTTGGACATATTATAAATTAAAACAATAAAACGAGTGTTGCCATAAAAACAATGTTTTACATATTTGTAATAAATTGCTTACCCACTATTAAAACGTAACTTTACGAGCTTTCGACTTAGAAAGTATCAGACATTGCAATAATGCTTTTTTCTTTTACAAAACTTTATTCAGTAGTCATCAGGTCTTATTCAAAAAAAGATTTATTATTCTTACTATCAATTTTCATCGATGTGGCTTAAACATATTAATATCTGCTTATATATCAAAGGAAATTGAATTTAATTGTGAAAATGGATTAGAACAGCGTTTCCCAACTGCAAGTCCGTGACTCATTGTCACTAATTTTAAAATGCTTGTACTAAAAACTTAAAAGAATAAGACCATCTAAAATAAGACCATCTAAAATAAGTGCACTAAAAGTTTACTGTCAACTTTGTTTTTAAAAAAATGGGAAACACTGGCTTAGGTAGCAGCGATTCTTCGTCTATAAGCATCATCCAAAGTCATTCGTAAAGTGTAGTAGATTTATTTAAGTAGTCGCCTACAGGTTTACAATAGTTATTCTGTGTTCGAATTTCACGTGGTGAACATCAATGGCATAAATGGTAAACCTACCGTTTTACCGGTTCACGCTTTTATACCATGGCATAACTAATGGCATTGTCATAATTTACTTCATGTAATGAATGAGTTTGATTGTAATGCCATTAAAGTGTAAAACAAATCAGCAGGTGAAATTAACTAAATTGCAGCATCCTATAACAAACTGTTTATAGTCAGGGCCGTGTGGTAAATTTTTTTAGTACGATCACAGTCCTTAAAATCCTGGTTTTTTTAGGTCTCGCGCCTTAATAAGTTTTTCACTTCCGAAAATTCTGGATTCAAAACTTACTTAAGTAGTCATTTAATTAAAACTCAGCTAAAATTGAATTTATTCCAGTTTGCTAGTAAATTCAGAACTACCTTAAACGCAAAATTTATATCTTCCTATAATAAATTTCCCAGATAGCGCAGAAGTAAGTGTGCGTGGCAAGCAAGCCGGGGAATGCAGGTTCGATTCCCACATCTGTCGGATTTTTAAAATCCAAAAATGCAGGACTGGATGCCCAATGGCTGGGCAATTGTCTGACAAACAATTTTCACGAAAAATCAGCTGTCAAGACGTCTCCACTTTTTATTTATATAGATCCACATGCTTTAGGAGCGAGCATGTTAAAAAATAAAATCAATGGCTGTTGGAAAACAAATACAAGTGGTATATTATTTAAAACTGCTAAGACTTTAACCGTCATGAAACAAAAATAAAACAATATGTATATTATTTATTTACTATTGCAACGTAATCGTTGATGGAAGGCATTAATAGTAAGAAAGATATTTATAAGGAAATTCAAATAAATCATCGATACTTAATTATGAGTAATGACACACTATTGATTAATATGTTTTTTTAATGTGAGGATTTTAAGAACGTATTATTAATTAATGATTTATTATGTGACAACATCTAGATTTGCTTATAATTTCATACTATATTAATGACACTTCTTGAGTCATGTATGTTTTGATTGAGACATGCTATACGTCAGTGCTCAGCAACCAGTGTACCGGTACTGGATGCGTCGTAGCGTATTTCTCCAATAGAAGAAAAAATCAAATATTTTTTTTGTGATATAAAGTATATTTCATCATCACCATGTCCCCACTAATGTGGCGTTCGACAACTCGAAGTATTTTTCAGTCAATATAATATTTAGATAATGATACAATTTTAAAGGTCATAAAAAATATAGTTATTGTGTTTTTCACGTGAGTTAGACATTTTTTGTGTTAGTAAAATAAATCTTCCAAATAACAAAAATGAAAATAAATACGTGCAACTAATTACCCAATTTAACTGATCGAAAAGCGTGAATCATAATTTAAATTTAAAATACAGTTCCTAAACAATAAGACCAATTGGCATGTATTAGCAATGTTGTAATGTAATTCGAAAATAATGAAAATACATTTGATTGTTATAACAGCTCATTTGATAGTAATATTTAGAAATAATATGTGGATCATATGGATCTATACAATGTGAAGATATCCACTCCGAAAGTGGATCTTCGAAGTGTGAACACAGTTGTTTGACAGACATTTGCTCAACCCAATGGGCATCCAGTCCTGCACTTTTAGAGTGCTATCCGACAGATGTGGAAATTGAACCAGCATTCTCCGATTTCTAGTCGTGCACGCTAAACTCTACGCTGCCGGAGATACATATTATAATTTAATAGTATGTATCAGTTTTTAAATTATTATAAATTACCCTGGTGTATCATATGAGAAATTCCTAGGCATATGGCGTAGCTACCAAAGCTACGCCATATGCCAAAGGAAGCTCCAGGCGCACGAATCATGGCGACGCAAAATTATGAGTAAACATTTTAAGGAAGCGTGAGAGCTAAAAAAACGAGAAACTATAAGAGATACAGAAATTTTACTTGCTCCAAGACGCTAAATATGTAGCTACGCCATCAGCCACATACCAATGGCGTTCGAGCGAAAAGTTTAGTTTTTATAATATGCACAATTTTACTCGTGGTGTGCCGCGAAATTTTGAAGAAAACTTCAGTGTGCCGTGGGGGACAAAAGGTTGCGAAGCACTGCTATACGTGATATTTATTTTTTTATTATCGAGGATTTAGAAAATGTTATTATCGCTCATAAAATGATAGTATCTAGTTCTTATCAATATCTAAGAATTTATTGTAAAATACGTACTACTGTTTAATTATTTCTGCCTTAAGAACCTGTAATTTTCTTGATATATACGATTAACGATGTGATAAGATAATCTGCGATTAATATTATAAGGCGTATATAGAAATATCAAATATTTTCTACCGACGATAATTATTTAAAAATTACCAAAAAAACCTTGTGTCAAATAAAAAACATGATAACAGCGGCGCAGGAGTAAAATAATTTAGCAAAAAAATATACCCAACAACCTACAATATAAAATAATAAACTATCTCTCTTTATTTACTTTTTAAACTCTCTCTTTATATTTACTGTTATTTACCACTACTTATTCAATACTTACATCATTTTCCATATGTTCTTTTTAAAATATTTAACACTTTGAATGCGGAAAAACAACTACGTGTTGAAATAAATATCATAGCTACTTGTTAATTACGTGGACCCTTTCAAAAGTATATAAAAAAGTCAGAATTTGTTTTTTATCTCTCACATGAATACTTGCTCACCGATGAAAGCTTATACACTCACCGCTTGGCTATGATATACAATATGTACTAAAATGGTCGCCGTTTGGACAAGTCTATCAGAGGCTATTCTTAAAAATGTGGGGATCCATATATTTCACAAGCGAATCGAACATGACATTGAAGATATTGTTGTAGAATATAAAAAAACAAAACTCTCTCAGAAAAATTGTACTTTCAATTAACTGTCCATTAAATTATTATTAAATAAACGAATCATTATTATTCTTCTTCTCCCGCCATGTTCACTCCCTTAATGGAGTATATAGCTCCCTCATAGCGCTTGTCACCATCAGTCGTCTTGCATCCTCCCAGGCCTAGCCAGCATCCCTCAGTTCCACCGAGTACGTCTATTGTATTATATAATATTATATTTAGCAATGAGAGGCATTTTTTACAATTTTAGTATGATAGATAATTTGGTAGATAACAACTATTAATCGATAGTTAGACAGTTCATACAACATTTCAAAACTGTTTAGTAGGCTACAAACAATTAATATAATAAATATTGTGATTAATTTTCTACGCCACTGGTTTTGATAAGTAAGCATGGACATCGATTTGCAATAATATTTTCATTGTTATCATACATTAAAAAGCGTGCACATATGTTTAAATTACCACTAATCTCAATATAATATTTAAATAATAGTAGAAAATATATAAATATAAAATATGTTTAGCAGTGCGTTTATATTTTTAGTATTATGTTCTGTCGGTTTGAAATTTGCAGGTATGTGATCACTTAAATCATAACTAATCTAATATGAATAACTCGGGGGCTTTGTTCCCAACTTGCTTCACTCTCCAATAATGTTTATTTTTCTCCAATAATACATATTTTTAATATTCTTATAATTCCAACATCACACCCTGAACAAATCTCACACACATTCCTATAAATAGTTAAATGACTATTAAAATTTTTGACAACAAGTATTTTCCATTTAAATACTCCATCCAATGAAGAAAATTCAAATACTAATATTCTTAAAATATATCTATACTTATTATATTTATAAGTCTCACATATATTATTCAATTAATTAATGAACTACTTAAAGGTTCGCCATGACAACAATTTCAACTTTTTTATGATTGTATTAATTTTTTTTCCAATAATAGAATCTCATTCTACATAAACATCAAAATATTTAATGCTACAAACAAATGAAAAATTGGCTGGCCAATGGACTATGCTCTTTATGCTCTTATTATTTATTATTTTATAATAACAATCATGTGAATCATTTCATAACCATGTATTGGACGATGAAACCAATAGAAAATAAATAAAACTCACTTTACAACTTTCCTATATTTATACAATGGAGATACTGAAATACTCATGAAAACTCATACCTCTATATTTGTTAACCAACAGTTTGTGCCAATTTTGCTTTAGAAAAAAAGGCAGCTAAACACTTAATTGAATGCCAGAAATATATTATTATTTCAATAATTATTATTTCAATGGAATCAAACCTTAGAATATGTGAGTTACTTGTGAATAAAATCCTGAAAACTATATGGAATTGATTTTACCATAGCTTAGTTGAAATTCTGTCACTGTCTAATAAAATAATGATACTTTTATGGGGTAAGTGTGTAACACTGACCTGGTTCGGATTATTTCAAAATGAAATAAAAGTGTTTAAATAAAATACTATTACATCTGTTTTTAGTCAGGACCTGTCTCTTGCAACTAGTTACAAGAAATTATTTGAGCACAGTTGTATTTTAGGGCATAAGTCTGAAAGAATATTCATACCATCATAAAGCTGATTGTCACAGAGAAGTAAAATATATTAACACACTGAGTACCTGAGGTACCTAAGAGAATAATATGGGTAGGACAAATAAATGAAATAAGAAGTTTTGCATAAATATTGCATCAAAGAAAGCTCAGGATCCAGATATGAAAAAAGATTTAGCAAAAAGCCAAAAACCCAACTGTAATTTGTGCCAACACGAGCAGTATAACAGTTAATATAGAGAGTAAGAGAATTAGCTCGTAATAGATTTGACTTTGTAAATTTTGTTTTTAGATGGACAAATGCGTATAGTTGGTGGGTCACCAGCTAAAAATCATGCAGCGCCATACCATGCTTCTCTTCAGAACGTTTACTCTGTCCATGTTTGTGGTGGAGCCATCATATCCAGGACAGCCATTCTCTCAGCTGCTCACTGCTTCGTAGGGTATTTACTTTTTAGAATTCATTTATTATATCATAAATTAATGTTGCACAATTAGAAATACAGTGTACTTGATTATTCGTACTAATGCTGGGGATGATGAGCCCAGATAATCGAAAAACACAAATAATCTGAACTATGGTAAATATATGAAATATAGATAATTTACTATTACCGAAGAAATATTTTTTGTCATCAGTCGTGACCTGTTGTGACCTGGGCAATTCAAATTCAAACAATTCAAATTGGTCAACTTTAAAAAATAATTTGTCGAGGTTTAGGTTTTCTGGTTTTTATTTTTTAGCTCTCGCATCACAAAATTTTTATATCTTTCCAGAATTTAAGGTTTTCCCTTGTTTAGTACTTGCAGCAACAAAACATTTCCTTCATCATGAGGGTTTCTTATCCATGCTAAATTTACTGCTTACATAATTTTGCAGACATCCATTTACACGCTTAAAGTTAACCACTTGACTGCGGCACAAAAAACTCGACACCATGCTCGATGCATTTTAGGTGAGTCACGCTCTAACACGAGCTCGTGACAACCGCAATAAATCGGAATAACAAAGTTGTTTTTGAATCCTAAAAAAATCCTCCAATTCAATTATTTACAATAAAAATTATTTCAACATTTAGAACGGATAATCCGTAAACCAGATTAGCCACATCCGGATAATCGAGAGTACACTGTATATGCAAAGTAAATTCATACAGCTGTATGAAATAGAGTTTCTTATCTCTTCATGTAGTTAAATTACAGGACGTCGGTCAGATTCTTTGCTAGTAATGAGTATAAGTAAGCTATTATTGATGTTTAAAACTTTCACGATGTGTTGTATTAAATATTATATTATCTACTTTCAGTGCAAAGCCAGAATTCATCCATGTAGTTGTTGGTGTGAATGATTTAACTTCAGAAAAAGGACAACAGTATAATGTGTCAAAAATCATTCCACATGAGAAACACAACCAGACTACTAAAGTTAATGATATTGCCATTTTATTGACTACACACCCTATAGTCATGACAAGATTGGTTAAACCACTAAGTTTATTGACCAAGTATATAGGTGGGAATGAAGTTTTAACATTTACTGGATTTGGAGCCCTAGCGGTAAAAATATGTTCATTAATAAAAACATATCATTGTTTTAAGATTGGTTTATCGAATAGACTAACTCTCAAATGCTCAGAAGATGAAAAACAAATATCATCTATATATCATGCCCAAATATATATTATATTCCCAAGATTTCTGTAATCTACAGGTAGTCCTTTACTTTTGTACGTGATTGATTCTTGAAATATGTGAAATACGAATGTATGACTGTAGAGCAATATAAAAAACAATATGAGAAAAATGTTTTAGTCATCTATATAGAGTTCTGTACTATTTTATACAACATATTTTTAAATAATGAAATAGACAATTTTACATAATTAGAATGTATGAAAGTGGATAAACATCTGTACAACATTTATTTATATATACCATTTCCCCTGCTAATTTAAACCATTATGGACCTGCAATATTTCAAAACTCATTTTGGAAAATTGGTTTTTCATGAGTATTGGTCGTCAATCAATTAATTTAGAAATGATTATCCGCAATAGGTAAATTATAGTTTTATGTATTACTAAATATATTTCCCTTTTTATAGAACCCAGGCGACTCCATAACAACCCTTCAGACGATAGACTTAAATGTTTTAAATTTGACGACTTGTAAATATGCATATAGAAAAGTAAGACCTCTTTACAACACACAGATATGTACCTTCAATGCTAAAGGAGAAGGATCTTGCCATGTAAGACACAACCAATCAAAATGAATTATATTCTATATTACAGTATAAATAATAAAAGTATGTATAAGAGGTAATGCTTTAAAATTATTGAAAAAGTGATGGACTATATTGCAAATGCTAAAATTAATTGTAATCTATCTACTGTACATGAGAATGATAATATCTTAATACAATAGTAAAATAAAATCGATAATACCTGATGAATTAATGATTGTCTAATCAATTAGTTTTATTTACATCATTATTTATATTTGTGAGAAGGTTTCTGATATTGTATCGTAATTTGAAATTATTTTTGAAAACCTCCAGTGTACTCAGAACATTAGCTGCAGTAATAAAATTAAGTTTTAGTTAACAAAAATAATATGTATTTAATTAGCTAGTTAAATTCACCTGAATTCTAGTATTGCAATCATTCATATATAAATTACTTATTTAAACAGACTCTAGTTGTACAACCCCAGAAAAAAACAGTGAAACACAAACACATAAAATAATATAACTGATTCTTTAAGATATTACAAAAAAATGGTTTTATTTTCAAGATATAATATTACAGATTTTTATAAAATAAAATCACTTCTCAGTCAAGTAAAAAGATTTTAGTATTGCCTACTATTTTTGGTTTTATTTTTTTCTTTTCATAACCATTTGTATGAAGAAAAGTACCGTGTAAATTATCTAATTCAGTTATAATTTTACAGGGAGATTCTGGTGGTCCACTTGTAAAAGATAATTCACTGGTAGGAATCGCATCTTTTGGGATACCATGCGCCATCGGTTATCCCGATGTCTTCACGAGAACATCTTTCTACATTCCTTGGATCTTAAAGTATGCTCCTGATGCATGACTAACGTCTGGTGCATCAACTATTAGTGATAATATTTTAATTTTTTTGTCTTTTTTAGCCATGCAGATATCCCAATATTTTTAAAAATAAAAATAATCTGTTGTAAAAAAATATCTACGAAATTGTTTTTATTATTTACCCATCAATATTAAAAAAAAATGAATATCCATATTTTATAATTAAGTTGATCATTAATAGTTTCATGAATATTGAATAAATCAAAAAATCTTTGGAAAGAAATAATAAATTATTACAGGCAAAGCTTGATATAGTGTGTCTGGATATAATAAACAAAATGTCTACAATAAAATGAAACTGCGAACATTTGAAAATGGTTGGATAGTAGTTAGAAGTAAGTGACATCATTATTAAAATTAATTGAAGTAGCAAATAAAGTTATGGTCTTCGAAAATAAGGATGAAAGTGAAGATGTCAAAAAAAAGAAGCAACAAGCCTAAAACAATTTCATCGTTATAAGGTAGCATCTTGACAAATTAATAACATGCTTTGACTATTCATCAGATAACAAAAATCAACTGTATTTTTATATTGACGGATTTTTCGTCTTACCAGACTTTACCTTATCCTCACTTAATAATGTAAGGTAAGCTAAATTTTAATTTTCTGATACTATTTTTTACTTTTTATGACGAAAATAAAATACCGAAAAAATTCTGTAATATCAGGCTGGATTAAGTATTATGTAGTTTTAGTATCCACCAAACGTTGAGAAAACTCGTTTATATTTTTACAAAATGGCAATCCCGCATTCGTGTATTGTGTTTGAAAATCTGTCAGCTGTCAGTGCATACAGTTCGATATTTAAAATTAGTTTGAATAAATCTGATGCAAATGTTTTTGGAATACATGCTAACTGTTCATAGTGAAGATTTAATGAAAATATTACAACATAATGAATCTCACAAAACTTTCTCACTGAATGTCGAGTGAGTTAATTTAGTTTATCAAGTTGCATATTAATAAATAAACTGAATGATAAGAAATAAAAAAGTTACATTTTTCCAGCTTTTTGAATCTCTTCGAGGTTGATCCTAACTTAGGTGATGGCGTTTTATGTAATCCAATTAATACATTATCAAAGTGCGACAAGGATTTATTGAAAGCGCAAGAAGAACTGCTTGAAAAAAACAAAAATGATTCACAAACGAGGTTATCGATTAAAAAAAATGTACATGCTCGATTTTTTGGTTTGCCCGTTTGTCCGGAGTTGCATAGAATTATCGTTCCTAAAAATAAGGATCTGGGATGTTTTGTCAAAGTTACAGGTAAGGGAATATGGCTATTTTCTACCTGACTGGTAGTTATTAACCTCTTTACGGTCACACTATAGAGCGACGGTTACTTGAGTACTACTAAACTGTGTAGTAATACAATCACAGTAGGCACTCAAAACCATTCAGACATAACGGCGGTTATATTCGGCATATCCAAGATGTTATTCGCGCAGAACATTTCGGCGGATATCTTCGTCATGTGCACTGTGTTACGCACTATGTCTCGCGGATATATACGTCATAAGCACTAAAGAGGTTAAGTTAGTCATAGAACTTTTGCAAAAAACACAATTAAGTTGGCAGCTACCCGTAGCTCTATTTTGACGTTTCAACTGTGCATGCGCAATGACACACATTCCGTTATTGCAGACAGGTCCCGCCAAGTCCGCATCCATTTTTGGAAAGCTCGATTCTGCATAAACGAAGGATAAATGATAAACAATTTACATTTATATCATGATTAATATGCCCTTTGTTCTATTGGTTGCCAAAATGACTGAAAAACTGTGATAGAGTGATAACACTTTAGAATTTGTGGACCCGTAAATGCAGGAATAATAAAAAAATCTAAAAAAAATGACTAGAATTGCCTCATTGATAAATAACATTGAAACGTCAAACATGCAAGTACATGTGTGAATACCGCTACCAGTTGCTGCCAACTATTGCACGTAGGAGCCGTTCTCAAGTATTGAAATATTCCACCAAGGTGAGAGTCAGCTTAGATAGATGTTATATCATATAATAAATATCTGGAATACTGTCTAACTCACTTGGCTTCTTTGAAATACAATTTTTTCTTGATAAGGTTTTTAAATCAAAGTACCCTATGATCTGGTTAAACTTATAATTTGAAATGTGGACGAATTGTTGAATAAATAAATATATAAAAAAGTTTGAACCATGTGTATATCACTGTAATTCCACTTTTATAATATAGGAACTGCCATACGACTAACTCAATCTAAAATGCTTGAGTATAAAAGACAATATAAATGTACTAAATGCCATTATGTGCAAATGGCGGAAGGAAAATACGAACACAGATATGTTATTAAAGCACCAATAAAATGTGGCAACCCAGAAATACAATGCAGATGTAATATTTTTACACCAGTAAATCAAGTCACTAGAGATAACTGTAAGGACTATCAAGAAATGAAAATACAGGTAATATACATTATTAATATTATCTAACTATGAAAATTTTATTTTAAAAACCCCTAATAATAATGAAATCATTGCTCTTAAGTCAAAAAAGCTCAACAGCAGCTAATACACTGCTTTTGTCTCCTTGTTTAAATTTACGAGTAATGCATATGATTTTGTTTTCATTACAATACTACATTATTGATATTTCAAGGAACAAGTCAACAGATTAAGTGTTGGTGGGATACCAAGTTCCATATGGGTAACATTAGAAGATGATTTAGTAGACTGCTGTAAACCAGGTGATGATGTCAGTATATGGTATGAATAATAAGTTCTATTTTAATTTCAAATACATTCAAGAAAGCATGTTGATATTCTACTATTAAGGTCTCATTAAAATACAGTAAAAAAAAAAAAATAATGCATTATTTTGATTGATACACATAGTCCGATATTATTTTTTAGTCAAGCCCGGCTATCAAAAGTATGGCTATAATGATATCACATCTATTCTGCCTTCATATGCAAAAACGCAGCTAATGGCAAGGTTTCAATTTTGAGAAAACAGAGTTCATCCTATTTTTCATTGCTACTTAATATGTCTTAATTCATACACAAAATACAGATATCATTACTAAGAAAAATGACACCAAATGCATATCATATATTATGTTTTTACACTTATGAATCATGTTTTACTTTGTTCTTACTTCAAAAAACTTTTTTGTATAAGTTAAGAACACATTGGGCCCTTTTTGACAGAAAATTATAAACGGCTATTTGATGGACTGGCAAAAGATCGTGGTGCATAAATTATGACTTGGGCTGCTGTATTCTTTACGAGTTTTTGCCAATCCATCAAATTGTTGCTTACGATTTTCTGCTGAAGAGGGCTCGACATTACGATGATTTGCATACTAGAATAAATGATTTTCCATTTATTTTTAATATTCAGAATTTTATCTAGTATATTATCTCATACTTATTTTGATTGATAATTTTTTACCATTGGTTATGTTTTTGATTATGGTGGCTGCGTTATGAGCAATTCTATGAAAAAAATGCAATATGATTATTTGATAATATATCATAGTAATTGATTTTGTACATTCTTTTATAGTGGCACTGTTATGAGAAGGTGGAACCCATTGCTGCCTAATAAAAAATGTGAAGTAGAACTAGTTCTGAAAGCAAATCATATTGAGATATGTAATGCACAAAAGTCAATGGCTATTTCAATCGCTCCAAACGTGAGAAAAGATTTCGAAGACTTTTGGTTGAAATATGAAAAGTTTCCCATGAAAGGCAGAGATGTTATACTAGCATCAGTTTGCCCAAAGGTAATGAAATTTATTTTAAATTTTATACAACTATGAAAAATTTGACAACATTTGGAATTATTGGAACATATCATTAATAATATAGATATATTTCATAATCAACCGATTTGAAGCTTAGTACATTAACTTTTATTCTACGAAAACTGATATAATAAATTTTTCCATTTTCATCATTTCAACTTCAGGCATGTCGGCCTTTCACAGTGTAAAAGAATAATTGACAGAAATTTTTGAGGTTTGATAGACTGGCAAAATGTTACAAACATTTGTTTCTTTGATGAAGAGAGCATAAAATACTAACAATGGAGTAATAATAAAAATCATATGTCTCATTCAATAATTTTATGTTACATAAACAATCTTTAAATTTTACTTATTATTAAATTCCATACTGATTGCTAATTCTTTCATTGATTTCAGGTTTACGGTCTCTATATGGTAAAGATGGCATTATTATTAACTGTGATAACTGGCTCAAGCCACAACCTTGAAAAAGAAAACTTAAACCAGACAAAAACGTCATCACCTTCAGACGAAAATAAAGATCGTTCTGTGAGAGGACAATGTCATCTTCTTCTAGTCGGAGATCCTGGTACCGGAAAGTCTCAGCTGCTGAAGGCTGGAGCTGTTCTTACTTCCAGATCTATCCTGACATCTGGCTCTGGCAGCACCAAAGCTGGGCTTACTTGTACTGCATTGAGAGTAAGAATTGTATTGTTGGCAATCATGAATTATAAAAAGTTGTTTTTCATCCATGCTCTATTTCTCGGTAGATTCTTAAATAGAGACCATCAGAAGGATACGGCTGAATCAAATGCGAAATTGGTTGACACGATAAGGGACTGTTTAGTCTGTTGCCTCAGATCCTCATTTTGGATAAAGTTGTACCATCATACTCCCACCATTAATCACTTGTGAACTTTAGTAAATTAATAGCTCTGAACTTTTATTAGTAGCCATAATTTATACTGTAAAGCAGCACCATATTGATGGACATGTTGTACTTGGTTACAGTAATATCCCAAATCTCCTTTCAACCAACGTAATATAAATACATTTTTTTGAATTGCCTAATAGGAAGATGGAGAGTGGCAGTTAGAAGCCGGGGCCCTAGTATTGGCGGATGGAGGAGCGTGCTGTATTGATGAATTGGCTCAGATGAGAGAACATGACAGAGCAAGTATACACGAGGCGATGGAGCAGCAGACTATTTCAGTTGCCAAAGTAAACATTCGGCTCTGTTATTATTTTAATACAATGATGTTTACCAGGAATTAACAAAAACACTGAAAAAGAACTGCAGTTATGTATTAATAACTTGTGTGACAATGAGAGAAAAAATGATCTCTTAGCAACTTTTTTTAAAATCCGTATCATCAAACCGTCTGTTTAATAATTATCATCTAGTAATTAATAAGGTCTTTATATTCTCAGAAATTATACCCTCTTGCTTCACTCAGATGAAAGCTACATCACGACAATGGATAAAGACTATAAAATATTATGAGAAAAGGGTTTCATTTCAATTTTTTGAATGCTTACTATTGAAATAAGTCTAAATTAATTATTATATTGTAAGAATCTGTAATCTCCCTATAAGGCATATGTTCCTTCACTTCAAAATATCCCAGCTAGTGGTAATTACTGGGATTATTGTGTTTTTTCATTTCCTGTTTCCTGGGAACGGGATAGAAAATAACCATACCTTGTTTGCATACAGCCATTTCATATATTTTCCATTTTGTTTATGCTTTTTCATTATCAATAATAACTCCCATATAAAATATCCAGGATATTAACCTCCTAATTCCAGCTTATTCATGTACTAGATTAGTAATTCCTTCAGGATTATTATTATTTCAGGCCGGCATAATATGCAAATTAAATTCGAGGTGTGCCGTAATAGCAGCGTGCAATCCAAAAGGCCACTACGATACTGATCAAGCACTGAGTGTGAACGTCTCTTTAGGTACACCACTTCTTAGTAGGTTGGTAATATATTTGTTCTTTACCCATGACGCTGACGTTGGTAAATAGCGGAAAAACGTGTGATGACTTTCTTACCGCTCTATCTTTTATTTAAACTTGGCAACACAATTACAAATATTCATATCCTAAGAGAGTCGTATCAGATGATTTACATTTAACACATTACAGATAGTCGTTGAGGTACATGTCCTCAACCTATGTGAATATATGAAATCAACATTTTGATGCAGATCGATTTTTTTATCAAAAAGTACTGATACGATTGATATTAGTTTATACAAGTAAAATATACTGTAATTCTTTTCTTCTATAATACAGGAATCATATTATTATGATTAAAAACAGCAGCTTTGATACCTTCATGTATTTAAATATAAGAAAATTAAATGTCTGCTGAGCATTTGACATTTGGTTTATTCAACAAACAAATCCTATAACGTTGATATGTCTCCACATTATTGAAGTCCATGGAGCCAAAATGATGATTTACTTTTTAACTAACTGGTAAAATTTCATTGTTTCTAAGCTGCCAGTACAAAATTTATCCCAAAGTGTTTGGCGTTTTTCTTGAGTCTTCTTATACAGATACTATTTATCATATATTTTGTGCCTCAATTGCTTTAGCTTCTTGGTAATATCGTAAAATTCGTAATCGTAAAATATAAAGATTTAATGATGTTTTCTGTTCTGTTGAGTTTGATGCTGTCATTGGTATCCATTTGAGTTATATCTATAGGCTTTATAAACTACAAAGTAATTCCTGTGTTTCAGATTTGATTTAATTTTCATTCTATTAGATACACAGAATTGTAAGTGGGATAAATTAGTATCGGATTATATACTTTTTGGAAAAACCAATGATGCAATCGACTTAAATGCTTGGTCTCTGGAAAAATTACAGGTAAAAATCCTTTTAAATCCTACGTGTGTTACATTAACCATTTCTGTGCCAAACACAATTTCCATTGCATATTTCCATTAGAAACCTTAGCCACGGTCTTAATGTGTTTATGTTCATTAGTCCATTGTTTTTATGTATAATTTCAGTTGTATTTGTCTCTGATTGGACCATCGGTTGTTGCAATGTCACCAAATGCAAATAACATCCTGCACGCTTATTATGTGCGACAGAGGAAAGCTGAAAATCGAGATCCCTCTCGTACAACTGTTAGAATGTTAGACAGCTTAGTAAGGTAAGAGATTTTACAGATAGATCAATGAAAAACGTCTATATTACAGTTTCAAATAATATTAGATGAATAAAATATTCATTTAATAATAAAAGTTGTTACAAAATCATCTCTACATTAGTATTATAATTAATATATTTAGAGGAGTCTAAAGTTTATTTAAATTATTTAGTTTGGTCCATAAACTTCTAGCATCTTCAAAGATTGTTATTGTTTTATTTATTTTTTTTATACTATAGTCGATTTGTGGACAATTGTGAAATCCTTAAAAAATAATTACTGTCTGCCTGATGTTTTTTATACTACGTAATACGAAAATATATCTTCAAAGTCAGAATTTCCACAAGGATTGGTTTTCAACCAATTAGCCACTTAAATCTTATTTATATAGCTATTGGCTTAGAACTTGTAACGTTTTTCATGAAATCGCACGCACTTAACAGCTCAAACACGCAGACAATGTCTGTCAGGTATATATGTAATATATTAATGCTCATGATTTTGCAAATGAATAAGTAGATAGGCAAGTAAATAGCTCTTTTTATTTTCCTCTAGAACCTCTGTGATACATCATATAGTTAAATGATATAAGCCTATTATAAAAAGAGTATTGTTTCAGGTTATCTCAAGCTCATGCCAAATTGATGTACCACGATACCGTTATGCCAATGGATGCCATTACTGCGGTTTGTCTTATGGATTTGTCGATGCAAGATTGCACCCTCTCGGATACTTCTGATGCCTTACACTCCAATTTTTCTAAATATCCTGATTTTGAATATCTTAAGACAGCCAAAAAACTATTATCGAGCTTCAATCTCTATGAAATTTGGCATAGTGAATTAGAATATTATTCCAACTTATTGAATGTCACTACTGAAAAGTTGAATTCGGATATTGATAATGATAATTGCCGTCACTTTAAACTAGGAGATAGTCTTTTTGAAACAAGTGGGGTAAAAGATGATGACGGGTGTATCGTTGAAAGTACTTTCTTTCATTCTAATTCTGATGAAAATATTGATGCTAATGACGCTTCCGAAGTTGTTAAGATAAGTGATAAAAGATGTGATACTAAATTTGAATTTGACATTAATCAAGATGAAGATTTGGATTTAATATTAGATATATCAGATGAACGTAAAGATAAATCTAAGTGTGTAAAAGACAGTAAATTTAATGATACAGTTGGTAGTATTGTAGATCAGGTTTTAGACAAAAAATATGATTGTTTCGGTGGTGCTGGTGTAAATCTTAATACTGAAATTTTATTGGCTGAATCTTTGAGGAAACACTCTACAATGAATGTGAGTAAAAAGAATTATACTGGAATAATTACTGGTAAACGTAAGCGGATATCGGCTAAAAAGAGTAGTACATCGGTTGATCAGAAAAGTAAACAATCTAAAATAGGTAATGCGAAAAAGAAAATGAAATGCGATGATTTGCAAAATCTTTTGGATGAAGTGAATCAAAAATCACTGAAGAATAAACGTCTGAAAAAAGCTGTCATCAAAAATAAATCCACTGTTTCTAGCAAAAATAATTTGGAAAATAAATCTATTCTTGAAGATGTGCAAAGCTCCGATAGTGATATTGATCAACAAGAAATATTGAAAAATTTACCAAGTGTCAATGACGTGTTTCATGATACGATGAAATTCAATATTAGCAGTGATGAAAATGAGCCATCTTTATTTGAGTATTCACAAGATGAGAGCGCTAGAAATAATCCTTATATGGATAAGCCCGGGTCAAGTAGATCTGATTTGAACACTTCTGAGCCTTGCGTGTCAAAAAAAAATATATTGAATAACAGTAATTGTGATGTTCTTAAAAAAAATAAAGAAATTTCACCTGTAAGTGATAAAACAATGCAGAAGCTACTTCAATTTTCATTTAGTAAAGACAAGAATATCAAAAAATCTGAAAATACTTCCACACGTCATGACTCTAATAAGCCGGCATCGGAATCGGATGAATTCAAAAAGGATAAGTCAATACCTGCTTTTGATTCATGTATAAAAGACGCTACAACTGATATAAAAAAACTCTCAAAGGAAGTGAATGTAGAAGTTTCTAGTTACGGCCATGGTTCTGGAAGTAATTCATTGAAGTTCGGCTCTTCGCAAAGATCTATATTTGAGAATGAGGATGATGACTACGATGCTTTAGAGTTATAATGTTATTAATTTTTCAATTAAAACAATATCATAACTGCTGTTTAATCACATTAATAATAAGTAGTTATTTTTTAACAGCATTATTAAGACTAAAGTCTTTAATCCAGAGGATGTGGAAGTCTTTTGAGTATTATAGCAAAATATCTTTGTAAAATAATAATTTTAACTTTGGTGGCTGTCTCACTAACTCTCAAAAAATCATGTTAACATGAAATCGTGAATCAAAATTCAATAGAATTCCTAGTAAACATATTTTTAATATGTTAAATCAAAATCCAGTCAATTAATTAGTAATATATAAAAAACTATTTTATATGAAATTAATTCGAAATTAATTATTTGTTATACTTTTAATATTGTTTTTAATTGAATACTGAATATTTTAAAGTAAGTATTTAAACCTGTCAAATGAGAGTACTGGATTTGAAATGGATTTATTAATTTAAAGTCATCTAAATTTTATACATCTGTATTTTATGTAAACAGTCATGAATAAAATGTCAATAATTAGATTAATGTTGGTTTAACTTGAGGAAGGAAGGCGTAATTTGGGCTGAAAATAAAGACTAATACGGAAGTTTTCAGATTTAAGATAGTTTTGAATTAAAATCAATATTCATCAAGCACCATCTTCATAATGAATTTCAGAATTAAAATGAAATTATGCCACCTTCGGTAGAAAATATTTTGTGATTTATTTAATTGCATTCTCTTAAATACTGGCTTGACCTGTTGGCTGAGTTGTTGGCAGTTGGACAGAGAGAAACACCTTCACATTGAGGAGAACCAAAATTCATTTTCAAAGCGAATAGAACATGTTGTGTGAAAAAAAATGGATTGCATATATGCAGTGGAAGATACGGTGATTAACTGACAGTAAGAGATATAACATCTATAAGGGTGAGAAACACATCATCGATATTTTTTGCATATTTTCCAGAACATCTGTAGATGTCACATGAAGTTTGGGTCGTTATCAATATTTATTACTACCACAACCAGGCGCCAATAACAGCAAGAACAGTTCCTGCCACAGCTTGTGGACTAAATGCGTCCACTTGAGCGCATAGTGAGTGTTCATTGAAATTCTTTGAAAAAATATACCAC
This sequence comes from Rhyacophila evoluta, assembly GCA_022683975.1. Lineage (NCBI taxonomy): Eukaryota > Metazoa > Arthropoda > Insecta > Trichoptera > Rhyacophilidae > Rhyacophila > Rhyacophila evoluta. The sequence continues at coordinate 5,229 of JAGVSQ010001332.1, read as the reverse complement.
AACTAAACACGGCTTTCGAATTTTGTAAAATACTAAGTTCACCCTTTTTGGAACAGCTATTCCACATATTTTCGATAAAAATACAGTTTTTAAATTTTTTCATTATTTTTTTCAGTTGGATACTTTGCTATGCAAGTTCATTGATGTGAAATGAAATTTACCTGAATAGGTAGTTCTATACATCATAATTATACAATAGTAGGGTTACGTACCTTAAAAATCTTATTATGTATACCGCACAATCATAATGAGATTGTAATCAAATTTTTATTTTCTGTTTAATTTGTTTTACAAACATAATTACGGCATCTATTGTAGATATTTTATAACTAAGAAATTTAATCTCAGACTCAAATCATTTTTATAATAGTTTTAGGTGCTGGACAATAGGGAGCAGTGTGTTAATATTTTTCATTCCAAGGAATATTTTAATAACAAATTAAAATTACAAGAAATACATACATGTATATGCATACATTTTACATATAAAAATACTAAAATATTCTATATTAATTAATGAGTTTATTATTATAAAGATATTTTAGTTGTATCACTTGAAAATTTTGTCTCCGTAAGGTTTATGAAGGAACACCAGTTCAATACTCAGTTTTCAATTTTTGTAATGGATATGTAGCGTCCATAAGAATGTCGCTGAATGTAACCAATTTGACGAAGAAAGGGAGCTTGAGCTGAATGGATGGTTCAGCTGTGATATATTACATCACCCCATAAAGGTCTTTTTATCAAGGATAACGAGAGGAATTCCTCTGAATAAAACATACTAAACTATGTTTTGGGAAGTTGCTCCTGTGATATTTCCGTCACTTCGTATACCTTTAAAACTTAGTGGCGCAGCTACATATTCAGCGCCCTGGAGAAAGTAACATCGCTGTTTTGTTTTGGCGAATTTTGTTTTCGATCGAAAAACGGTGTCACGTCGTCACTTAAAATAATAATATCTTCTTTAAATTTAGCTCCCGTGTCAATAAATATGTCACCGATAACTAGATCATAACAAAATACATAGTTTCTGTTTTTTTTAGTTCATTGAGTAGTGGTATTATGTTATGCTTTACTTTTTAATTTTGCGTCTCCGTATTCTTGCGCCTGGAGCAACTGCTCCACGGTAGTCACGCCACTGTTAAAACTTTTGTACGGCAATTATTAAAGGAAGAATGAAAATCTCACATTGAAGAAATAGAAAATAATTAAATATGTTTATTATTATTGTGTCAGGAAAACAACAAAATACATTATCATATAAATGTCTGATTAATTACCATTAATGGTTACGAGTGAATTTATAAATATTACACAATTATTATCATAGTAAAAAGGTTTATATTTCGCCGAAATTACGTATGTTTTATTTCGGTTTCTTATTCTTCTTAGGGATGTTAGATTCCACCTTGAAAAACAGCTGCAGATGCAAGATATATTTCCTGGTTGAAGATTGTAAGAATTTGAAATCAAAACGCCACTTTGCTTGGGGGAAATTTGCTGGTAAAACATCTGCAGTCAGTTCAAAGTCTTTCACTATCAAGTGGCCGGCCTAAAACATAATATTTTAATTAAAAACAAAAGACGAATATGACACATTCCATTAAACCAGTGCTCCATAACATTTTATCTCTTACGGCACACTAGACGCTTTTATCCAAAATTTCACGGCACACCACCAGTAAAAAGAGTAAGAAATGCTGCCGTTATCTAATGTTTTTTTGATATCGGAGAAATGCGCCACGGCACACCCAGCATTGTCTCGTGGCAGAATGGTGTGCCGCGAGACGATGCTGGGTGTGAGAGCGGTTTGCGGAGTACTGTATTAAGCTATCTATAAGTTCGTCCGCATTTACATGAGTTGTACAATAGGTCACCAAACTTTTGAGAAACGAACCGGATTGAAATTAAAAAAAAAAATTGGGGAGCCGGACAAAAACATTCTGATCGATACCAATTAGATTCCAATATGATTATAAAGATAGAATTTCGATCTTGTTGCCTCAAACAATATAATTTATTTATTTTTTGCATAATTACTATCTATTTTAATGTAAATGCCAAATAACTGTCTAAGTCTAGCCGTATGTTTGAAAAAATGAGAGCATGTCAAATTTGCGAAGAGGAAAAGGAATTTCTTTCACATCAATTTTAATGGTTTTTCGTAAATTAGTCATTAAATTAATATCAGCTTGACTAAATAAAACACCGGCTTCCATCTTGGAGTACTTTAAAGTTGTGTCTATTTGATATTTAGACTTTGGTCCAAAATCATTACATATGCGTTTTTTCTGCCTCTTGTAAAATTTGATCTGTGTGGGCTACGTCTCTTTTCATTTTCACCGTCGATATTTTGATGATTGGATTGGGTTAGAAATAGCCAAATTAGGGATCCATCTAATTTGAAGATAGAATAAGATATATTGTTATGGAAATCATACCTTGATTGGACATTTTTTTGGCAGGTTCGAATATCTACGAACTATTGGCGAAATCCATTTGTCAGTAAAGATTGCCAAACACACGTCTATACTCAACTTTATAATACTTTCTCGATATTCATTGTTTCTTTGCTCATATGTCTTCAAATCCACCTGAAAGATTAGTAAACAAACGACTGAATCAATTTATCAATAAAGAATGAATCTTATTTTATGTTTATTTAGTTTTTACGTTATGTTATAGTGAAGATGGTGATTTCTAAGTCGTCCTGGATAATATTGATGTATGAGCGCCAACGACTCACCGGTGAGTCGGGCGATGACGTGCCCTATACGCCAACGATTTACTCGTGAGTCAGGACGATTTTTCTTACTAAATGTATAATATTCTAGGTCTGAAAAATGGTTTCGACATAATCTCATTAATGCATACGCATGACACATATGATGCGAGGTCACAGCGAACATCTGCGAGTCTCAAATTTTGTAAGTCAAATTATTTTCCTTGCATGATTTAATATCTCGAAAATCTCTGGCGCACAGGGCAAGATAATATACATCGCAATTGGCAGTTAAAGAGTTAATAGCCGAATACAGAAGTAATCGAAAATATCTGACTCTTTTTATTCACAAGTACAGAATTAACCGCAAATAGTGAAAACATACCGGCTTCTTAACAAAGTTATTTCGATTATTGATATATTACAAATTAGCTTAAATGAGTTTTTAAATGAGTTGAGGGATTGCAAAACAAAATTCGGAATTCGCAAATTCCGGGATTCGTTGCCATAATTATAATTTTGAATTCCGAGACTTCGAATTTTATTTATTTTTTCAAAATTTGCAATGCTTAGTTTGGACGGGTACTATTTCATGAGATTTTTGAATTGGATTTTTTGACTTATGTAACAGTGATGTCCGCTAAAGCAAGTATAACTAATATTGTCACGTATTTTTCTCTACAATAAAGACCCAAATTCATAAAAGGTTTTAATATAGTTTCAATGTTGTGCTACATAGTATTTTGTGGCTTACAGTTACGTTTCCATGCCAGGCTCTTGCAATGTGTATGTCCAAGCTCCAGGAATAAGGTGCCGCACGACTGGCTCTTCCAACCTTTGTGGTGCAATTTGTGATGTATTTTGGATCAAATGACTTCACATTGGATCTCTCAAGTGTTAGTAATTGTGGCTGAAAAGAAATATACAATTATAAATTATTTATCTGTACTCTATTAATAGAAATGCCCATGTTAAATAAATATCAATTGGTCATAGGTTTCCAATCTTTCGTGGCCTACTGCCCCCTTTTCGAAAAAAATTAAATACTCACAAGGTCCTTTTCTCAGCAGTGTTTTTAGCTCTTGTAGTGCAATTATTATTTTCTTCCCTAAGAAGCCAGCGCTCCCTAGACCACCTAGACGCCCCCAAAATACTTTTGAACCCACTATCACACCCCATAGAAGGCTTTAGCACCCAATTTAGGAACTTACGATTTAGGTAATTACTTATTACAAACAATATATAATATAAAATAGATTTGTTAAACAGCTTAATGCAAGCAAGTAGGCAGCTATTTTCTAGTATGATGTTAAAAGAAGGAATGTTTTAAAGTAATTCTTTTGATTCCAGTAAAAATGGACAATATTTGACATAGAAACTTGTCACAGATATATTTTTACCAATAGAATTTACTACCTCTTTGGGCATTTTTTATGCCACATACGCTCCTAAAATAGAGCATATGCGGCTCAAAATTGTTAAAATAATCACTCTAGAGACGGATATGGAGATATGGATATCCTTAGTGTAAATACTTATTTTGACGAGTTTTTCACCTGGTTTGTCGGCCAATTGGTTAACTCATTAATTTCACCGACTGAATCCAATAAATTGGCGTAACTACTTGAAGCAGTTGCTCCGGGTTCACAAATTATGGGAGGTGCAAAATTAGAAAGGATATCACAAGGCCGTGCCGTCCTATGAAGTAGAGACGCAGTAGCATCACGCGGCATCAAGTAAGAGGCGGCAAAAGTAGAGAAATCAATTCAAAATATTCCAAATGCATGAACCATGCGAAGGTGCGTAATATTATTATGAGATGGCGAAATTATCAGAGGAGGTGAAATATTTTCGAATTTCGCGACGTATTCCGTTCGAAAGTAAAAATTACGAACAAAAAATTCTGGGCGAATGTACGAAAGTAGAAATTTCAAGATAGAGTGAGAGAAACATAAAATAACGAGAAGCTAGAACTTTTGGAAGGTAGTGAAAAGTATTTTCGGCGCTCTAAAGTGGCGGCATTTTAAATATTTGCATCATACTGATAAAATTTACCACACGGCTCTGGGATAAAATAGGAGATACAACATAACATCGCTACGCGAGAGCTTTAAATAGAATCAAGAAATTATAATTTTATAAAGGACGTGCGTGATGTTGTTTCTCGATCAAAAACAAATTTCGCCAGAAAGAGGCCGCAGCGATCTAAGTCCAGGTTGCTGAATATGTAGCTACGCCACTGATCCGATAGTCTCCCAGAATACCGAAGCTCCGCTAATCAAAAAAAGAGACAAAAAAATGTCTTAGCAGTTTACTGCCTAATTTTTAAAATAACAGTTAGTATTAAATTTTCATTGGAGAATTTCCTGGGTCAAAACATTCGATGATAATATTTGTTTTCGTAGTTAAGTGTACGGAGCCTTTGAAAGGAGTTATACTTCGCTAATCTAACATATAAAAGTCAAAATATGTATGTTCGTTCGTTCGTTCGTTTGTCCACAATTCTT
>JAGVSQ010001331.1:0-30064 GCA_022683975.1 Rhyacophila evoluta | reverse complement strand
CGATGGAAATTATTTTGATTGAATATAATAAATAATGTAGAAAATAGAGCATTTTTTTTTTTTTTTAATACACTCTCGTTTCACTGTTTCCAACTTAATATTAACTGCAACTATTTAATCATTATTACATCATACAGTCTCTATCTAGTATTATATAAATAATAAAATATTCACAAAGGAATATCTGTCCAGCTCTCTCTTGATAACATACAAGATTAACTTATATAAGGCGCGTTGCCATTTACACTTGAAAGTTAATTTGCGAAATGGCTCGAGGCCACTTCTGTTTGTATCTCTGTACACTTAGAGAAAATTAAATCCCCCCTCGACATCTTTGAGATAATTAAATTCATCCCTACAGCCAGAGTTGACCTATTCATTTTTTTCAGCGTATTTACCAAGTATGTTTATAGTTATTTGATGACAGAGGTATCCAATATACGCGTAAGATTTATTTTTTAAAAATTAAACACTAGAATAACGTAATAAAAACACATTAAGCTTTATTAAACCGATACAGTAGAACCGCGATGTAACGGACTAATGCTGGTGAAGGATGTCCACTAATTCGTCACTACTCCGTTATATGAAAAAAGATTTTCCGAATGCATTCTTTTTATTAACAAAATAAACGGTTCAATACAAGGTAAGTGAAGCTTCAAGAAAAGAATCAAGCTTTGTTTTACACTTTTGAAGTATGCTGTTATTTTATAAACGACTATCTAAAATTACGAAATGTTAGTTATATAATAAATCAGCTGAAAAAATAGTTGAAGTTAGTTATCAGACGAAGATAGCCGGTACATATTATTAAACTATTGAAATGTGATCTTATCACTGATAAATTTGTATGCTGTTTCTTCTATCTCACTGTCTTCACTTCCATCCTCATTTTCCAAAACTATAACTTCATCTGCTATTTCCCTTTCATCTACTTTTAATTACTATAATATATTTTCTTTCGCTACTTTCTTATTCTTCCAGCATAAATATAACCACCGTGAAACAAGACATGCCAGTAAACCTTTTGAGTAAATATGTTTATTGTTTGTCTTATTTGCTGTTAGATTATATTATAAATTATTGATTCCTCGTTGTTCCAGGTAGACAGTTTCATAATTCTCGAGATACGTGGCGAATAAATCAAGCTGCCTTGATCTTTTTGCTATTTCATGCCCTGTAGCATTTTTGCAGTCACTGATTGTTCTTTTAACATTTTTCGAGACTCGATTTTGTAATAAATAGCTTCACAGTAGCGCAGCAATCAAAGTGGGCGTCATAAAGTAGACATTCCCAATAATTTATTTATAAATCATAAGACCATATTATTTATTTTATTATACCTCGAAATTAGTCGTCGTAGTAATCATCTTTGAAATCTGTGGGCAAATTACTAATGTTCAGTTCTCATTTGGCGATTTTGACAAATTCGCTTTGTCAAAATCGCCAAATGAGAACTCCGCATAACCGACTTGTCGCTAAATTATGGTACCCATACGCCTACAGCTCGTCTGCAGTCCGGGGACGGTCAATCCAAGGCGATGATTAGGATTGAGGAAGGCCCCACACACTAGTCAGTCCGCGTCGACAGTTGCTTACTGTCGGTTTGATCAATAGGCTCAGATTACATATCATGCTCATGTCCTTGACTGCAGGCGGCATGTATGTGTATGGGAACAATTGGTTTAGGTTGAGTGAATAAGCACTCGTTAGCCAATCATTTGGAACATGCGGCCAGGGGATCTAGTCCCGTAATTCCATTCAAATCCAATCCTTAATATAGTATTCTATATTAATATTTAATGGGTTGTACACTTTTTTTTTAATTCATTCAATATAATATGGTGATTAGTTATGTAGCGTCGACAATAGCAAATTGAGAGATATTTTTCGATAACGTGAGCTGTTAAATAAAGTCTGGACGTGTGAAATATGAAGGATAAAATGTTGAGCGCATTGGTCACAAAATAGTGTGATGAACATCTGGCAACATCAGTACTTTTAAGAATTGTAGGCTCTAGACAAAAAAACGGATAGATCTCTCGTATGTACTCTAAGTAAATATACAATATACAAGGAACTTCAAAAGGCAAAAAAAATTCTGTCCTATAATATTTTCAAACCATCTACAAACAAAACCGTATTTTGAGAATTTGATTTGATCTGAGAATGTCTTTACTTCTTCTTATACCATGTTCACTCCCAAAGTGACCATATAGATCTAAACAGTGTGAAGATATTCGGCCCGAAAGACGTCTTGATATATTATTTTATCGTCAGTTATTTTAGAATTATTTATCAGACAATTACTCAACCCAATGTGCATCCAATCCTGCATTTTTGAATTTCTAAAAACCCGACAGATGTAGGAATCGAGCCCGCATTTCCAGGATTGCCAGGCGCGGACGCCAGCCTCTATGCTACTGGGCAGACGAGGAATCGAACCTACATTCCCCAGATTGCTCGGCGTGCACGCATCATTATTATACCGCTATTTTTTTAATTTTTAATAAAAAGTTGGCCTCCAATCAATCCTGGAATGTTAGTGTACAAAACATGATTTTATTTATATTTTATGTGAAAATTGATCAAAAATACAATTTTATAAAATCATCTTTTTCAACACAAAATTTACGGTTAGCTTAGTTTGAGAATCTGTTCAAAATATTGCTTACGGGTATATAATATACACAGAGCCTTAGATACTTATGTTTAATCTGAGACTTTATTAATTTTTCAACAATAAACAACAATAAAAAATAAAAAATCTTGAAAAACATTTCTCTCTCTTAACAAATAACTTCAAAGGGCAATTCATCATTTGAAAATTTTAATTAGTATTTCGTTATGGAACAAATACTAAAAAGAACATTAATTTATTGTGCATGTCCTTTTTTCACTTCTGTTTTAGAAAGGAAATAATATCATCTAAATGAAATGATAAGGCAATCACAATTTTCAATCAAAGACGTAGCACATGGACCTTAACTCTATAGAAACGATATTAATACATCGGTTGCTATTTCTGTGTGACCTTGGCAAAGGCATTGTTAGCAGTAGATGAGTTTTTTTTTGTCAACTGGTAGCGATTAGTGGACAGGACCGGATGTCTGCAAGAGGACTGTAGGTGTACGGATACTATTAGCAGACGACCAAGATGCGATCTTATCACTGATAAAATTTGTTTCAAGGCTTGTTTCTTCTTTCTTGATATCTTTACTTCCATTTTCATTTTCCAATGCCATAACTTCATCTGCTCCTTGGCTTTCAATCGTACTGTGATACCTCCTAGGGTCACCTGTATCTACTACTAACACCTATATTTTCTTCGGCTACTTCTTCTCCGGCATTATTCTATATCATCGAGTCAGGAACTTAATCAAGAACTTGGAAGTCTATGTCTACATCTCGGTTATTAAACAAATTCTTCCAACCATTTTTCAATGTTTGATTTTTTACTGCATATTATGTCCATTATAACCGAAATCCATTATATCGGAGTCTATGTTATATCGACGTTCTACCGTATTTAATTTGTATGACAGTACAATTCTGTTTGAAAAATAATGTGATTTATGGGTGTAATAATGAATATTAATATTAGAAAGAACAATTGAACCATTTTTAGTTGGAAATCTATATTTTATTATTACAATTAATTAAAACATCACAATAACTTACAAATAAGTTACCAAAGCTTATATCCTATTTTGGTCACTTAATTTATCATTTAGTTTGATGAGAAAGATTTACATGACAGCATCAACATGATAGAGGAAATATAATATTGAAAAATCCAAGAAAAGTTGCCTTGTAAATAAAATATTTAAGAAATATTTAAAATCCATAATACTTTAGACAGTTTTACTTATAAATATTTTGATTTACTTAGAGCGCTGTGTATAGAGACACCGAATGAGGGAACGTTTGTTTTTTACAGTATACCAGAAATAATTTACCCCAAAATCCTTCGGATATTAAAACATACTGGTATATAATTAGTGGCAAGAAAAATTTGGTGAGCACAACCCTACATTATTGCTCCAGTAAATTGTATATATGAGATTATCGAAGGATAGTTCTTTAACACACCGATCATGTCATAGATATAAAAAATCAGTCAAAAATCTATGGATCAACAGAAATAAATTGCAGTTCTTTGTGTTTTTTTTTTAATAAATCTTAATTGTGATTGCACTCCTGTGATTTAATTGATTTTGTATAACCTGATGCATAGCCAGTATTAAGAATTGATTAAATTTATTTTTAATCATTTTGGGTCAAAATATTTGCATATCAATTTTGTGAAATATCCATTGTTTGTTGAACAGACAACTTGAAGATTGCAACTCTCATCCAATTACGGATAGGAATAGAGAAAATATAATATACTGGTATAGTTATGAATTATAACTGCCACTACAAGATATCTATTGAAATGAAATACAACAAACAAGTATAACCTGCAGTGCTCAAAGATATTAAAATATTAATAAATAAGTACAAATTTAATGTATTATACGAAAGTTATTTCATATTATCTTCGGGATATCAGTACTCATATTCAGTCAATATGGATAATCACGGCCATATAAGTCAATAAATGAATTTTAATTCTTTTTTTCATTCCTCCAAGAAAGCCATGGTCAATTTTTGAAGTAGATTTTTAATAATTTTCTATGCTACTGGAAACATGTGGCCGTTTACTGAAAAAGAAGATAAACCAATCGATTATGATTTGATAACAAGATGGTAAAGTGTTATAGTACTATGGAACTCGACATGGTGTAATTGTCAAAGGTTGATTATAATTCAATATTGAGTCAGGCATATTGAACATCAAAAATCACAATACATTAAACAAATATCGGATGGAACAACAGTCAGGAAAAGTATCTTACAGATAAAGATGGAGCCATCAATAGTAAAAGAAAAATCACCTTTCAGAACTCACAGCAATAAGTTAGCCACGGAGCATTAGAGAGTTGCTGGAAATTCCGTAGGAACTTCATGATTGTTAACATTAAAGACATTATATTATAATTAATCATATCACCTAAAATATACTAGAGAATGCTCGATCTACCTTAATGCATTTAGACAACAGCTAATTGCACAATTTTAAAGATTTAATGCATCAAAATTAAACTAAAATCTGAGAAGTCAAGGTTAAATAGTCAGGTCAGTCTGCTATTGATATTATTTTCAGTACTGTAATATCACCATGAAAGAAAAAAATCTAAATAATTTCAAAATAATCTGTCCACATACCTGTCAAATTTGGTTCACTCATATTCCTTTGTTCATTAAATGCCATGCAGAAGTCACCGACTTTTTGAATGTCTCCACTTTTACCCGAGTAAAGAGTCAGAGAGTGTCTCCAGACAGACGCATAGCCTCTGGTCAGTCGGACTATGTCTCCGGGTGCCAGAAGCTGACCAGCTACGTCCCAAACTGATACATTTACACATGCTGTTTGATCAGCCACCTGTAAGCCAATGTAAAATTAAAGTGATTTATGTATATTTTCCAAATAGAAACAATTGTTGGTAGAGGCAGCAATTTTAGTAATACATGCGAACTTTGTATGACACGGTTTCAATATAGCACAGTTGATGAATTATGACATATTCTTGTATCAATAAGGTTTTTGTTTTTACAATTTTTGTATTTAATGCAAAAATTTATATGAAGAATTTCACTTTACAAATATTATTGATACTGGACAATGTACAGGCTACCCAAAAAATTTAAAACATCCTGACGTTGAAATAATTTTTTTACTACCAAACACTACCTCTTTAATCCAGCCAATGGACTAAGAACTAATTTCAATATTTAAAACATTTTAAGTATTATATTTGTCAAATATTCAAAAACAATAAATGATGATATAGATCTAGAGGAGAATTTAACAGTTCTATAGCTTGGAAAAAAAATTCTATGCAAAACTGTGTGAAAATTGTTTCCGCATCTATCAAAGAAATAAAACAATTCACTTAAAATACTTGCTGGAAAAATCTGTGAACAAAAGCAGTCACCGGAGAAAATATTGCAACACCGATAGAATATGATAAATATGAATAGATAATTAACATTTGTCATCGTATTGCTGGATATCCAAGATATCGAAAAAAAATATTGGAGGGCCATACAAGAAGAACTAGTCGAAATGTTAGATAAACCTACCACTAATGACTCAGAAAGCAGTTGCAGAGAAGCACCTAAATGTTTCATAGTAAAAACAATAAATGGAGGTTTCAGGTCAGCTGATAAATTAAAACATTTTTTTATAGAAAACAATCCTATAATGGAATCGAGTTTAAACTTCAAGAGAGAATTTAAAAAGTGCTTGTCCCTTTGTTATGAAGCTCATAAAGATTTACATGCTAAATCGCTCATTACACAGTTTTTAAATGTTAAATCCAAAAATACTCGAGTCTTCCCATAGTGAAAATCTACAACCGATCTTGAAAAAGAGCCGAATAGATAGGATTGTAATTGATAGTGATAATGAATGATCTATATCATTGTTTTCCAACCCGTCTTGAGCCATGCCCCACCTAAGCCTTTCTAAAATTCTTATACTCCCTATGGCGATATGGTTACTCTAGACCAGGGTTTCCCAAACTATTTTCTGTGGAATGCCAATGTTCACAGACAATTTGGAAAGGTTTTATACACTGCAACACATTTAAAGATCTTCTACTTCATATTGAAAGGGAAGGTATGATAAATCTCCACTGATGTTTATGATATAAGTACAGACGGACGACCATCATTACTCACACCGTGCGCATGAAAGAGATAGGGTATGTTGTTTTTACCTGACCAGCTGACAAGTCTTGTCAGTTTAACGATAGTTGCCAAGATTGACAGAATAATTAGCCACGCTGATAAATATTGTTCAGATTTCAGAAAAAAATAGCTTGAAAATTCAGTATGTAATTGTAATATGTTAATATTTTTTTTTTAATTTTTACTAATAAAAATTACACAACCTAAAAGTAAGCTAAGTGTTCCGTTAAAATTTCCGGCTTTGCGAAGAGTTCCATTGCAGAAAAAGTTTGGGAACGCCTGTTCTAGACAAGTCTATAAATTGTCCCCCTTAATAATAAAATTGGTCCCTGTGGAACGTGGGCCCCACATTGGGAAATATATTTATATAATATATCTATATATATAGAAAAATATATTTTATTTGGTATCTTAAATAAATATTTTAACATATATTTTTTATATTGTTTATTGGGAAAAGAAAAGGATATAATGTTAAACTTCGATATTTATATGGAATGCACACCATAATTTTGTAGGAACTTTAAAGCTTGTAGAAGATGGATTTGTAAAACGTTTCTTTGGAGCTATATGACCATATGGAGATGGTAAATTCTCTAATTATAAGAAATAAATGAATATTATTTTTCAATTTCTTACTACTATTGTTTGTTTTTATTATTTTGATTTCCTTAAAAGACATAAAGGCGATACAAATATTTTAAAGTATGTTTCCGACGCATAACTTTCATTTACCTTTAGGTCAATTAGCCTCATTGAAGGGTACTATATTTTCAAATATTTTCTTAGTACAAAATGATAAATTGAACAAAACTTAAAGGCAAAGCAACATTTCCATTCCAAAACTAAGCATATGGATATTCATAGGGTAGTGGTTTTATAAACTACAATGCAATTTTGCGAGGATTGGTTATATTAGTTGTGTACTCAACCATCGAACCCATGCTAAGATTCGAAATACGCGTAAAAAAATATGTCAATTTTGACAAAGCTACGGATCTAGGTTGTAACTAACGCAACAGTGTAGTGACCACCGTATCACAATAGCTGAGATTGAACAAATTTATTGAATAATTTTGCATTGTTTACCTTAAAAGTACGGACTTCTCTGTTGTCCTTAGTTATCGTCGGCGGACCGACTTCTAAAACAATAAAAATGACGTTAACATTCTTTAAGCCCGGTCTAAGATCTTTTATCAAAACGTATTCCATTACATTTATGTAATTAATCGAAATTTAGCCAGAGAAGTCGCCCGCTCCCCCACGATCAACAGACGAAAAGTCAAAAGTGACACATATATTCAATAGGCACATCAACGACAATGATAATGGAGGGTTCGATGTTGTGCGTTCAGTGTTCTTAGAAATATGTGTCTTGACCTAATTGTTTCCAATAACCATGTTGTAATATGGGTAGTAGTATGTAACTGTATTAAATTATGGATAATTATTTCATCTGACAGAATGCGTGTTTTTGGAGGAAGCCATTTCAATGTAGCTACCTTTTCATACACATAACTTAATGTTGTCTTCGCCACTCCTTCAAACGTGGTTAGCAGTTATAGTTATTCGATTCTTTTTAATATTTTGGTATAGGTATTCATATCCGATATCTTCTTCATAAACGACTTAGTTTGTATGGTGATACGCTAGTATTATTTGAAAAGATTGGCAAAAACGTCAACTGCATCTAAATACTAATTTCATGATAATTTGAAAAAACATTATAAAACATAAAATTTTCATGTATGTATTTTTAGACATTGTTATTCTATAAAATTATCAGTGTGACTTAATTACGAAAGAATACGTAAGTAAACTGATAAATTCAATAAAATACAAACATTAAATCAACATTCTAAAAAGTACAAAAAGCTTGCAAAACCTATAATAATATGATGTACATATGAAAACATAACGAGAAAATTGATAGAATTGTAATAAAAACTAGAGTGCATGAAATAACCTAAATAAGATAATACATATTTATTGGTTTTTTAATATATTTAAAGATACGTGTATTTAACATGTCCATTTTCAAAATCAACCTTAATGTCAAACGTTTAAAATTAAAACTTCCTTTCAAATCCACACGATTGATTAAATACTTAAACAATATTATCAGCTATTTTCAAAAATATATTTTTATGATACCGCTCATCTCTAACATATTGTAACGATTATTCATTCTGTGTTCTATGTTTTTAAATTCATATATTTTGTTACGGCCAAATCTTCAAATTTCGTTTATTTTATGCCTAAACTTCTAAAATCCATTATCTTCAAATATTTTAAAAGCTATTTGCGTATTCTATAATAAAATAAAATTCTAATAGTGCTGACCCGTTTAACGAAAAATGTTTCCTTATCGTCGGCCATGTTGATGTACTATATAACAGCACTGGCTGCTAACATCTTTCCAACATGTCGCCCTACAGACGAAGAAAAGTAAAGCGCGTTCCTTCCTAAAATCGCTTGTACACTCAATAGCCTAGCGATATTCAGATCTATATTGTTTTGATTGGAAGTTTGAATTTGCGGAAGGTCTGTGATATCCAAATACTGATACCAATAATTGTGACGCTAACTAGTGACCGAGATTTCGTTAAAATTAAGTGAAATCATTGATAAACGCGGATTCCGTAGGTGTCCAACGCCGTGATGTACAATAATTTTCGAGGTTTTTGAATTGTATATTGCATGTCATAATCGTTGTTAATTGACCGGCGACTGTCAAAAATGCCTTCTCAACTAAAATTGTTGTATTATAAAACTGAATTAGGTTAAGAAGTAATCCTTGATGCGTGTGCCACAAAATTGCTCGTGTTGTTATGATAAGGGCATCTAAAATTTAATGTTTATTCATATACCCCGTGACCACTAGTAGCGTCTAAATGCTTTTTGGATGTGCTTTTTTGGATCTAAATGTGCATTCGGACTGGTTCTGAGTGTACATAAAATGTCAGATTACGCCTATCCAATATAAAATGCGTTTTCATCGTGGTGGAAGTAGATCCTATCAAGTTATACGTCAAACTTTTTTTTTATTGTACCATGCTGTTGAGTTAATAAAACATTAAAATTGGCAGATTTAGCATAATCTGTAAAATCGACATCACGTATGACAAATAGAGATTATTTCTTGAATTTGTAACCGTGTAATTATTTTGACTTACGTCGCGGCCTGCTGAAAGTTCGGGTTTATAGATCTACCTTCCATCATTTCACTGACTATCGAATATTCATTTTACATATTATTTTTACTCAGTTTATCGTCAATATTTTATTTTAAACTAGTATATTAAAGAAGTAATCTTAATTATTTCATAAATGAAAAGCAAATAAATGCTGATTGATGTTTGATATTGGGCTATTTCCTAGCTGAGTGGTACTTATTAAGTTATTCACAGAACTTTTCACAAATACATGATAAAGTTGGAAGCAATTAAAGGCGCAGATGCGCTGATGGCAGCGCTATTCACACATATTCACACACACATTTGCATAGTTTGACATTTCAATGGTAATTACCAATGCAGCACTTCATTTCTCCAAAAAAACATTGAAGCCAGTTTCTTAAAGTAAATATTGTCTTTCTAAAATACGTTATTTTTCAACAATGGTCATATTGTGTTTTTGTTTATATCACCAATAAGATTGTCATTTATTTGTCATGTCTACCTGTTTTAGTATAGTATTCAAAAGTAATAAATGGAATACTACATGAATTTTCATATTTTTATTATTCTTGCATTTACCGGTCCGCAAAATATAGTGTTCACAGGCCATGTGGCATTTCTGTAACCAATAGAACAAAGGGCATATTATTGATGATAGAGTGTTCATCATTTATCCTTTGTTTGCACAGAAGCGAGTATTCCAAAAATCGACGCAGACTTTGTGCAATGTGTTGGTAATAACGGGATCTGGGTTGTACTTGAGTTCATGTGTAAATACTGCTTCCAACTTACTGCCACTTGATCATGTAAATATGAAAAGTTCTGTGACTAACTTAATAAGTACCACTCAGCTAAGAATTAACTGGATATTTTAACAACAGTTTGGGTTAACAACAGAATTCTTACTCATTATAATCATAGTTTCTTATAAATGTGTGGTTTTATGAAGAAAAATATTAAGCTGCAATAATAGTAATCTATATTTTCAGATTGGAGGTCTTAAAAATAAAACTACATTGGCACTGGGGAAGTTCGAGGCCTCTTCCCTTGCCACATCATGTCTCTCATTTTGTGCCTAGAAGATTCAGCCGGACAAGACACAGAGCTTGAAGTCAATGAAGGAGATGACTTTGCTACATTTCTACAGAAAGCAAAGTAATTTTGAGTTACCTTTTATAGTTGACTTTCCCGCGTGGATTGTAAATCATTAATAGTGCTATAAACAGGGAGACAAAATGTCCCCTAGAATGTTGATTTTCATAAATCTTTATAAATCAATGATTTTTAAGGATTTTTGTGCAGTACAAAATTAATCCTTAGTTTCATTATTTTACCTTCGCTGACAATAGTGGGCTGCTCGATCTATGCATAGTAGTGTATAATAGTGGGATAAAAGCTGAGTCGTATGGAATCAAATGTAGAACTCCCCACCATTTAAATATATATATACATTTGTATGTTGTTTTAAAATTTCGTTTTGTGATTCAGATTTACAAATAATGTTACAAAATCTTAAAATCAATCAACTCTTAAAACCACAAAACTATTTAGATCACTATAAATATGGAATTATGTGCGAATCTTCACGCTTTACTGTATTTATATAAATTTGGTTAAAAATACCAATATTTCTCTGACCAGTTGTATATGTGCGCAGTTGTCTTATGCAAATTGTACATAATTTTAAATTCAAGATTTTTCTCATGAATTATAAATGGCTGACTTATTTTAGGGACATTCTGGGATATGATGTAGATATAACTAGTATTACTGGAGATAAAGAAGTAAACTTGACTGACAACATATACCAATTCCTTGTCACTAATGAAGTGGAGGGTGAGGAAAAAGAAGAAGAAGAATCAGTTATCGTTAAAGAAGATGTACTACCAACGCGGAAACAAAATGCTCCATCAAATAGTGGACCAGAAGAAAGCCTAGATGAAACTGGCACGGATTTTGATAAGCTAGAAGAAAAATTGAAACAACTTGAAAATGATGTAAATAGTTCTAATTTTGAAACTGAAGATGACACAGTGCAAAAAAGTATTATTAACAAACCGACTGAAATATCGCAAGATGATTTGGATGAAGTCGAAGATGTAGAATATCTTATGGAAGATGCAGAGGAAGAAGAACTCTTAAATACCATGGAAGAGACCTCACAATGCAAAGAAGAGACAGAAGAATTTGGTGAAATTGAATATTTGGATGATGTTGATAACGATGGACAGGTTGAGGAAGAAGAAATGGAAGTTGAAATGTTGGAATCCGAATTTGAAGATGACATAATGCATGACCTTGGCTTGGGAGATATGATGGAAGTGCCGTCACAGCAAAAAAGAAAAGAAAAGAAAGTTTCCTTTTCAGAATTAGTCGGCTTGAATAATGAATTGGGAGCTGATAAAGCGTTGCTAAGGAGTCTGAATGATGAAGAATTAGCAGCACCAAACTCGGAAGGTAAACAGTACACGAGAAAACAGCTTTTGGATATTTTGGAAGACTCTCCTCATGAAGATTCAGATGATGATACTGATTTGACAACCAGAACAAAGATTGCTAATAGGGGTAAGCGGAAACTTGATTCCTACGATAAAAAAATGATGAAAGATCTATTTTATTCGACGCCTGTTCAGATGCCGAAGAAAAAGAGACGTGTCAGCTTTGAATTTGAGAGCAAAAAAACACGCGAAACGCCCAAGTATAGTTTAGAAGAAATAGAATATTTAAAAACAACTGTTAAACAGCCAGTTATACAGGTTATAAACATGTCGCTGAGCGATATTAATCTTTGCTTGGGTTCCGTGGATGAAATTTATAAATTCATGAAAAAGGACAGTGAATTCCTTGAAAGTAGTAAAAGTATATCGACTCCTGCAGCTGATGATTGGAAATATCTACCATCCAAATATGAAGATGTTGATAACGATGGTATTTATGATTATCTTGACAGTGATCCCAATAATGATGGTCTTTTGACTGTGATTAGCGAAAAACCTCAGTCAAAAATAATAATAAAACAAAATAAGGAAGATGTCGCTTCCGCTGTAGGAGGTATTCAGCGTCTTTTTGGGAACAATACCCCCATACCTAAAAAGCGTGGTAGACCAAGAAAATATGAAAATGTTTCCACTGTACCTAAAGCTAAGCCAGCTCGGAGGGATTCTGCTGAATTTGAATTGTTTGATGACATTAAGAAAGAGCCTGGTCTGGATAGTGACGATGAGTATGTGCCTGGCAATCATTTAGATTGGACGAAGAACCGGCATAAAGGGAAGACTGTGGGGTTCTACTGCAGGTATAAACATTTTAATATTCATTTTTTCAGGAGAGCGTTTTGAAATTCACATTAGTATTACATACTTTTGTATAATTCAATATCGCTATTATGTTTATTTATCCATGTTTACGGTAGTAAATGTTATGTTATCAGAATTCAAAGTATTTCTATATGTATCCTATTTATATAAATATTTTGCCAATTAAGTACAAATTTCAATGAACATCTGAGCTATGATCATCAATGACCATCGCTGCCCTCCAAGCATCACTATTCCGCTGCTGAAGGTTGTCAGTTTGGATTTCACAGCTGTATAACAATTTTTAAAATATCAGACGGGAGTGGATTGCGTGATTAACTCTTCGAGGAGTATGGCCACACATGTGCGTCCGTGCGCCTTGTCGCCCTGTTTTCAAAGCCATTCTTTAATTTTATATTAAAATGTTATTATATCTCTTAATATAAATACTAGACAGATCTATCAATAATATTTCGAAGACTAGTATTTTGATTGTTTATATTTCTTGTTCACAAAAATAGAAAACATATCACATAAATTAGTCCTATGTGATCAAATTTCTTCTCAAGTCTCCTTTGATTCCAAGATGGGAGCGGCTACATGTCGCAATGTTATACTTATTCTTACTAATTTGGAATAACTTTACAGTTTATTTTATTCGTTGCTTGGGAAAAGAAGAGCATTGCTTACAAATCGGGATATCTAATTTGATTGATTCCATGGTATTAGTTGAATTGATAGCAGTGAAATATTTTATTGTTTAAATCGTTTGTACATAAAAAATTAACTCACTAATGAAAGGTTTAACAACTAATCATTTTAAAAATTATCTGTTAAGATAAATCCTCACATTGCGGAAAGTACGCTTCACTTTAACGACTTGTACGATTAATAAATTCAAAAAAAGATGAGAAAGTGTGTCAGATATTTTCTGCATATATGTCTACTGAGAATTACTTTTGAAACATTTGTAGTAAAAAGTTACAGATTCTGCGAAAAATGTAGAGCTTAATTAAGACACCATTTTTGTACCACATTTGTGAAAAATATGAGTTGAGTGATTGGTTGATACATTGTGGGCGCAAGCTCTACACATGGAGCAGATAGTTATGTTTAAAAAAATCAGAATTTATTACATAAAATGAATATCCCTAAAAACATAAAATTATGATGTCCTTCACAGTTACAATAAATATTGTTGATTCCACAAACTTAATCTTACATTTCATATACTTCAGTATTTTTTAAATATTTTAGATGATACAGTAATATCTTGTAGAATCAAACGACACAATGATAAATACTTGAATATTATTAAACATATGTACATATTTGTACATATGTTTAATCAACCTTCAAGTCCAAAATTAGTATTGAAATTACTTCCAAAATATAAATAAAGCAATTACATATTTGATTTCATTCTAAACATCATATTCCTATAAAGAAGCCCACCAAATGAATAATTTACTGAATTTTTATGAGAAGAAGTAACAAACAGAAGAAATCGATCTGCAAACATTTTACCAAAGTGCACTTACGGTAGATATGAACTACATGACTCATTTTATGTATCAAAATAATACTTTTGTCTCCCATCTAGAAGATTATTTGTTTAAACAGGAAGAGTGCATATATGTATGTATATTAATAGTTAATTAATAATATGTACTATCAGATATTAATAAATAACATAAATAAAACGGTTTTGTGACCTTTTTGCTATTTTTTTGAATTTTGCTAAGTCCAATGCAGAGATAAATCGATTATGTTCTTATATCGATGGGTTTCAGCATTGTTTGAGATGTCATAGTTTCAAATATGTGTCAACGTATTTTTGTTTCAGAATGTGCGGTGCATTTATGGCAAAACTTGGACAGGTGAACAGTCATGCATTATCGCATAGGATACCAGGAAAGGCTGTATTCCCTTGCATTCTGTGTCCATATGGTGAGTCTTTTTATATTGCTTAGCTTGCAGTACATTATTTGAAAAGTGCCACGATTGCCAAATTTGGGCAAAACGATCCCGACTCATTTTTTTTTGAAAATATAGGTGTCTATAATAAAATGTGTAGACCAATATTCATTTCTGGTATCTTTTCGAATTTGTCCCATTAGGAAAATTAATCTGAGAAATTTTTTCAGCTCTACAAGGTTTACAGGTTTCCACTTTATAGATTTCTTCAGTTGCTTAATCCGTGATTCATTTTGGATGGGATATCTATTAGTTTCTTCAACCATTGTGCGAAGCAAATCATCTCCAATAAATAAATCAACAATATCCATTGTATCTTCTGAATCGTATGGTGTTACAGTAACACCAACATTTCCTAAAAATGGTTCAATATTTGGTGAATTGTCTATTTCAGACCATTCCGCAACTTCCTCTTCCTGCGCTTCATTTTCTTCGGAATCATTGAGTTGTATTGGTATCAATGGTACCCTTCTCATGCGAGGGAATTCTTCACTATCGTTATTACTCTCACTTTCACCATCTAATTTAGGTGAATCATCACTAGAACAGACAGACGAATTATCTGCAAATATTTCCTCATCACTTTCATACTTTTGCGAATCCATTTTGAGGGTTAAAAAAAGTGTGAATTATATAATATATTTCACTGAAATGCGTCCGTTTTATAATGGTGTATTTCAAAACTAAAATTTGAATACCGATTATTAATTCCGAGTCTATTTAAATATGGGTCAAGTTCATAAATTCGATTCACATGTGTTGTGATTTTTTGCTGTCCCCATACCTTCGATGGGCGTTACACACACCAGTTCAGCGAATGTTTAAAAATGCATTCCTATTACTATTGAAGTTTCGCTTTTTCTCTCACTCATGCTTAAGTGATCAAGAACGAGAGAAGAGTCAATATATTTTTGTCATCTTCATATTGATACATATTACATTCGTAAAAAAATCCTCAAGTATTTTATAATTTGTCCCGATCCGTAATGAAATGTCGCCTTTTTAAATCATTCCCTAAACAATCATGTGGGAGGATAAGACAGATATAGATCAACAAGTCTACAGGAATTTAGTTCGAGGAGTTGACAGTTCATAAAATTCATAAATAATAACCTACCAAATAAGAAAAAAAGTAAGAACGCCACAATAATCATTGATATAAAGACAATGTTAGTACATACACATGAAGGAAACGAAACTAATTATTTCTTTGTTGATGTGTGTGTATAGTATGGAATTTTTTAAACTCATTGGCATACAATACTTATATGAAAAAAAAAAGTAACATACCTTTCCCGTCTCTAAAGTGCAGATGGCGCAAAAGGTAAAAATACCCGTCTCATCGGTGAGTATCAGGCGGGCGAACGGGTAAAAATATCCGTCCCGTACAAAAAGTGTTAAAAGTTTTTAATATAAAATAACAAGTACCCAAAAAATTTAACACAGTGCAATTAGCTCCTGATACTTTAAAATCTTAAAAAGTAAATGAACCGACTCGCAACACAGGCACAAAAATAAACTTGAAAACGTACCAATAAATAATGAAATAAGTTTGTGAGGTACATAACGCACTGTTTTCTTTCCACAAGTAATAATAAAAAAAAGATAAAAGAAATAAACTCTATGAGTAATCTATAAAAACTCAATATTCCAGCCATGAAGACTATGAAATAGAATCAGACACACCAAATACGAATGTGAATTCCAAATAACGGGGATTCCTTTAATTCCTCAAATATCACACGATGAGTGCCATTCTTGCATAGCGACACATTTTGGTTGCCGAATGAAGCTCTTTTTAAAATCAATATGTCAATAATTCTTTACAATATGTCGCATCTTAATATCTCACCATGGTTCCAACAGGTGTCACTGTGAGCATTAAAATATTAGATTATTTAAAATAGTCAAACTTGGCTAGATATTAAGTGTTAAATGACAGCACGATTACGCGCTCATTTTCTATGGTCAGGCTGCTGTGCACAGGATTATAGATCGCGTTAACACGCTTATGGCATAGAATCAGTTAACAAGAAATTATCCCTGGTACACTTTCAGATATATCCAATAAAATATTCATTGGGTTATAAAGAGTCATAAGGTTTGATCAAAGTTGAAAGATTGTTTTATATAGTTTGTATTAAAATAATGCTGAAAAAAATATCTTTTCAGGATACACAACATATTCCGAACTGTGCAAGCATATCCGGGAAGAGCATGATCCCAAGAAGATGATGATGGCGAAAAAACAAGCAGGAAATCAGGCCAAATCAATACCTGGCGTCATGCAAACAGTCAAGAAAGGAAGGGGACGCCCCCCGAAGAAACTTTCCGATGAAAAACAGCGAGAGCAAGATGATGCCCTCATTGGTAGAATTATTTCAAACTACTCTGAAGTCATGCCCAAATACAACAAGCCAAATAGCCTCTCCAAAAAATACCAGGGTAACTCAGGATTGTCAGCAGGCAAGATCATCCAACCGCGATTCAAAATGCAGGCGGAGTTTGCCAGCAATGATGACAGTGAAGATGTGGAAGACGTGGACATGTTAGAGGAGTGGCTAGATGACGAAGAGGAGCTCTACATTATGGAAATGACACAGAATGCAATTGCTGCCGCCCATGTCAAAATTGGTGAGTTTCATATTCATTTTATTTTAATGCTATGGTTAAAAAAAATCATTCATACTCGCTAAGTCATTTGATAAATACTGAAAAAACAGTTAGTATATAATTGTGATTTAAACAGTATTGTAAAAATGGTTCTGCTGAGATGTGAAAATCTTATTTAAAGTGAAAGTTTAACTATAACAATTTTATTTAATTGACTAAGAAGTTTATCAGTAGTAGTTATGATTATCGCCACTTGTCCATTGTTTGTTTTTCTGTTGAACATTGTCAACAGTACAATTATAAACATATTCCATCCACTGTTCAATTAAATCAATATTACTATGCGACTTTTATTGTCATTCTTTATGAATGGCACATTGCTATTGGGGGGTTACAATATTCATGAATTATGTATGTAGATTCCACAGTATGTTGCACAATTGTTGATTTAATAGTTTTTACTGAAATTAGACACGTTATATATAGAATGAGTTTATAATTGTAGTCTTGACAGTATAAATGCCTATCTATTTGGTATCAAGAAACTTTTGAAAACTAGAATTTTCATTCATTAAATTTATTAAGAGTGGATTCTGATCAAAAAAATATCAATTTTTGAAAAAACAGTTTGAGCAATTGTCGTATTGTAACATCCACATTTTTCCTTAACACTCAATAATGCCTATTACGCCATTGAACATTTTGATATTACAAATGTATGATTTTGATTGTTTTTCAAACCTTTCATTCTGCAACAACTTAAACATTCAGGATTAAAGCATAATAATTTGAGTAAGCCTGCAATGTCTTTTTCAGGCCTATGGTTCAAAATTAATTAAAATGCTCATTTTTCATGCATGGTTATGCTATCACGTTTATTTCGTTACAAGTGGAATAGAGTGTGTAATCATTCATCAAGCAAGTCAAGAAGATAGATAGACATCAAAGTTTATTTCATTGCCAGAGGAGACATACTCTGTGATTTACCGCCATGCTGAGAATACCCGTAGAGACAAACATAAGATTGACCGGCCAATGAAGTTATTTGTCCTGAAAGTTGCCCTTTGTGATTTTTCAGAGGCTGAGAACTCATCGGACCGGTCAAGGGCGGATATGTCCGTAGAGACCAATGAGGCTCATCGCACACTAATGGGTAAACATGGCGAGGATAATGTCTTTAAGGTCGACGACATCCACCTTAACAGCTCTGCCGACATTGTGCAGAGAATCAAAACTGAGCTACTTGCTGATAGAGATGACTTTGAAATCAAGCAGCTCAACGTCAGTAAACTTGTGGGAGAAGACCATGAAAAGTCCATTGAAAATGATAGAATAGCTTTCATGAGTAGCATTAAAAATGTGACAGATAAAATCAAAGCTGATAATTTGAATAAGCATAATAATGGAAACATAGAAATATTTGATCAAACAGTAATGAAAATTGAACCGTTGAATGTTTCTTCAAATTTTGTACCCACCATGAAAGAAGTAAACGAAGAATTTACAATACAAAGGATTGACAGTGTTGTCAAACCTGGTAAAAGTATCATGGATATTGCCTGTGAAGGTATTTCAGAATTGATAGATCCAACATTTTCTACAGAAAATATTGTTCACATGTCCACGTTAGATGTAGATATTGAAGAGTCAAAGTTGGTGCCTGTAGAAAATGCTGATTATAATTTAGAAGATGCTATCATGGAGTCCAAACAGTATGATCCATCGATTCTCTCCATTGAAGAAGATCCTCAGGAGTTCAGTTTAGATGAGAATATTGATAATTTAAATACTCTCACTGATGTTGACAGTTTTGTAAATAAAAAATATGCTGATTTGGATGCTGATATCGAAGCAGGCGAAATAAGAGATGAAGAAATCACTCAACAAAATGATGCTTCTGATAATATAGTTGCCGAGGTAAGTGACAGTCAAGCGATATCTCCAATCGTTGACAATTCCATCATTATTGATATGCCAAAACTTGATGACATTCTTGATTATCAGGAAGAGCCGGAAAAACTTCAGGAGACTAGTAGTAATGATTACAAAATAGATTCAGATAATTATGACAACACTCAGCATGAATTAGTTGATAATGGAGGTCATGAAAAATCAGTTCTAATGTTTGAAGAATCTGATAAAATTGAATGTGACATCGATTTGTTTGATGATCAAATTTCCAAAAGTCTACCAAAACTTGATGAAAATGACTTTACAGAAAGTGAAAAACAGACTCCTGAGGAAATTTTTAAATTAGATGAAGAACCAAGCTTTGCTAATAAAACTGAAGATCTTATAGGTCCTGAAAGTCACCAATTAAAAATGCTGGAGAATAATGCTGATGATAATCAAGAAGTGAATTTTGTACATGAATTTGAAAAGTCGGTACCTGTGGACGATGAAAGAATTTGTCAGGAAAATGCAGTCCTATCTAATCTTGATAATGATAAAATTATTGACGAAACTTCGTGTGTTACCATGCATTCTGAAGATCAAGAGATGCTTGAAGATGCCAAAAGCATGTCTACAAAAGATGAGTCTATTTTGTACACTGATGAAGAGAATGATAAAATGGAATATGATGATTTCGGTAAAGATTCAAAGGAATTGCAGAATTTGCAAGATGAAAAACTATCTGAGAACATTTGCCTTGAAAATTTAACTAAACTTGATAGTGCTCCTAGTCTCCATATTAATGACGAAGATAGCAAGAATTATGAAAACATAGTTAACCCTCAAAGTGAATCGATAAAAGAGACTGAAGAAGCTTTTCATGAGGTAGAAGACACAATGTCCAAGCTTCATGGAAATATTACTAGCGATGATGATAATACTAAAATGCAGGATCCTGGCCCTAGTATCACTACTGCAGACAGTGTTTATGAAGAGTCTGAAGGTGGTTTTGTTGACAGTAAGGCTATAGAAGTATCTAAACCTGGTACTGGTGAAATATCACACATATCTGAAGATATAGGATTGTCAGTATCGAGTGATGACAGTGAAGTTATAATAATGAATTATGAACAGTCTCCAAAGACCGAGAATTATTTGGATGGGACTGCAGACCAAGCTTCCGAAAAACTAAGAGAGTCTGCATTAAAACCTGATGGAGATGACATGTCAAGTGATGATGACGTAGTGACTATGGACTATGATGATTTTTCTAATGAACCTATTTTACAAAGTGGTGAAAGATCTAAAACTGAGAATTTGGCAAGTAAAAAGATTCCCAAAGAGCATAAAAGTCATTTCAGCGAGTTTTCATCCAAAGCCAGTAGAGATATTGAAGACAGTGATGTTTCAATTGGACTAGAATTTGATTATAGTAAGGGGCAGCAACCGACTGTTAAAAATTTAGAAGAATCTTCATCCAAACCTGATTGCAGTCGTATTATATCAATAGACGAAGATGATAGACTGGACTATGAAGATTTTCCTAGTGCACCAAATGATACAAGTGATGGTCAAAAAAAAATATCTGATGAAAGTTTAGTTCCCAAACTTGACGATAGTATGGTTTCAATCGAGGACAGTGATGATGTTATAGATTTTAATATCTCGAGAGATGAATCGAATTTGAAAGATCAGAATGTCTGAAAAGAATCATCATGAAGGTCGGTGATTGTACATGTCAGTGTTGATTGTACAGGTCGTGTCTTTGTCCTACACCTTCATGATAGAGAACATAAATCTTTTTATTGCTTGAGGAAGGATCAAAATTAATAAAACTGTATTGTAATAATGGATTGTGTTATTCAATTTTGTAATACTGTAGCAATAAAGTTATTTTACCATTTCATGTGGTGTTAAAATTTGATAAACTGAGGACAAAAGACAAGTAAAAATTTATTATTAATTCGAGACAAGATAAATATGTACCATAATTACCACAAGAAAATCTTGCATTGCACACTTCCAGAATTTGATATACTTAACCCTTTGACTGGTAAACAGCGATATATCGTTGTTAGAAATATCAGCGAGAACTGCTAATATTCTTTTTGTGTCTTTGCATCTAGCTTTTTTATAAGCTTTTTTATATATACTACACAATGCATACAAAAGATAGTATACTTAATAATGATAAAACAGCTTATTTAAATACAAAATAACTATAAATGGTTCTTCGTGGTCAGTTTCTTGCTAGAATTCAAAGATTTTCAAAAACATTGTAGTAGTCAAGTTAATGGTGGTATATAGTTATAATTACTAGAAATTAGTTTTCCCCTCCACAGTGAGCCATTAGACTCTATGAGAATATGAAACATGTCACTATGGTTCACTCCTTATATCTTATGGGATTTGAATGCATTAGTTGCATAAGATTTCATGGTTTAAAATGTATATTTAGAATCGGGATCCAATTAGTTGAATGGCCAGCTACCATTTAACCTTTGCAAAAAATCTCTTATGCATCTCTAGATAGTTTCACTGTTCCTTATTGTGGTGTTTGTACTATTCTATCTATCTATATATCTATTTGGCGGTTGTCCTCAGTCTGTTATTTTTTATTCTTCAAATGGTTAAGTGGTGTTTTGTAATAAAGATAAGCATGATTGAGAATGTTAATGCTAAGTCGGAATTGGCGGTAATAATATTAATATTACTTTATTTCTCAAAAATGCTTAACGTATGTTAAGTACGTATTAAAAATTGCAGAAACCAAAAATACACTGTTAATAGAAGACTTGTAGACCTATCGAAAAATATAATTAAAATATGCCATTTATACTATAAGATTTATTTTTTATTTGTAAATATTTTTTCTTTCCAAGGTTTGGATATGACGTCCAAACCTTGGATAATATCGGTATTTAAAAATATTGATTTTATACAAGTTGTGAACATACCCTGTTCTAAATGTGGTAATTTTTTTTTTAATAGTTTTGTCATAAGATTTTTCAGTTAATTTGTAAAAAGTGCCTTCCATGGATAAACAAGACAAGGAAAGTAGCATCACTAAAAGAATTATGTAAATATTCAGCATTTAAACATAGAAATAAATATCATGATTCAGTGGTAAAAAGATGCAATGTTTTTTTTTGATCATGTCCACTCCTTATGTTGAGGAAGTGGCCTACATAAGCATTAGGGTCCCTTTATTTCGCTGAATACACTACGGATAACTAACTATTGATTTATATTATTTTTCTGATTTTATATTTTCTATGTTGATTAGTCATGGGTCTTACTCTGAATCTGTGGGACATCAAATATTGCGAAGTTGCTCTCATATTTGGTGAATCTTTTTCAATCATATATATTTAAAATAAATATGATAACACGATGGGAGAATAATGTGCAAATCATTGAATGATTAAAATACTGGTAGGGCTTGCACATCACGCCATAATGTCAAGAGCACTTGTTTATATTCAAACGTGATAATGTCACGAAGTGGTCTTTATCCACCCTACACTACAGTATAAATTTGTTGAAATCAAATTAATGTTTACTTAAATATATTGTGTCTGCTCATACAAAATGTGTAAAATGTCTGGATTTTACTGCACATAATTTAGTGGAGGAATTTTATTTTTCGCTAGGACTACAGGTTTTCAAGATATATTATAAAGTTTAATATATGTATGTAAGTGTGTAAATCTTCCATCAAATTGATGAATTTTTTATTTCACTGAAGCAAACTTAACATACTAGTTTTCACTATTTCTGTAAATTTAGTATACCCATGATGTTTTTAAAATTATATATTACATAAAAATATAAATGGAAAACAAAATTTTCTTTCAATCTTCATACAACTGTTTTTTAAGATTGTCATCAGTTGTCATCCATGAACCTTTATTCCTTACTTTCATCATCGGTTACGTTTCTGCACCAATCTGTTATAAGTATTCTGAGGGTTCAAATAGTTAAGTTGGTTAAAACATAAAAAAATCCAGGACGTGGATACCCATTGGGTTGAATGATCAGTAGATGGACGATTCTCGAAAATGATAACATTTAGCAATACATTTATTTATTAGATATAACTGGACATTTCTAAATTGTAATTAACACGTTGACTGGTAATGACATGTATTAGCTGTACCAGAAAGGATCGTCGTCTTTTAAATGAAAGATAAGAAATCACAAATTATTCTAAAATATGCTTTTCATAATTAGATATACTTAACCCTTTTCCACCTATTTAGCAATATTTTAATCCCGCGCTCAAAAAAAAGTTTGGATGCAAAATACTCGCTCAGTCCATTTTTAACCTCATCCAATGTTTCAAAAAATTTGCCACTCAAATAGTGCGGCATCGATCTGAAAAGATGACAATCAGATGAAGCAATATCCGGAGAATATGTAGGGCTTCAAAATTATCTGTGTTGTGTTGTTTTTGCCGTATGCGGGCGAGCAATGTCATGCTGCAAAAACACTTGTTTTTGATGCAGGAGGGAGGGTATTTTTTTTTTATTTTCGCCGCTAAATGGTCTTATTGCTCATAATAAAGTTGTGCATTTATTGTTTTGCAGCTTTAAGTATTTCATAATGAATAATGCCCTTGCAGTCCTCCTGAAAAAAAAAACACTTTTTGTGAGGCCGGGCTTAAGGATCGGTATCGCTACCTGAGCTTTTGATAGCTATTGATTTTTGCAACCTTGGTTAGAGTAAAGTACCCATTTTTCATTTGCAGTTATCAAATTTTATAAAAACGGTCTTTTGGTTTCCATTTTCAAAAGACACTCGCATGCATTTATTCAATCGCCTAAATTCTTTTTACTTAGCTCATGCGACATACATTTCCCCTGCTTTCACACCTTGCTGATTTTTTGAAAATGCTCTTGAATGCTCAACCACGAGTATCCAAAATTGTTTGCAATTTTTTCAATAGATAAAGTTGGATTACTTTAGATTTCAGCATTTAGTATGGCATCCAATCTATGGTTATTTTTTATACTAGTGCCTGCAATTAAGTTAGTTACAGAAATTTTGCAAATTTTTACTCTTATGTTGGCAGCAGCAAAAGTTGCTATGTAGGTAACTAGAAAACTTTGACATTTGAAATGGCTGTCCGTGCACTAGGAGACCTGTCAAAAACTTTTTTGCGCCCACTACGATGAAAACAAACGATAAAATGATTATTATTTCTTCGACGATCTTATTGGTAATACAAATAAAACATAACAGTAATTGTGTATAAATTAGTTTTCTGGTTGCCAACAACAAATTTTGGTGACAACGCAAGAGTGAAAATTTGTGAAATCTCTGTAACCACCTCAATTGCAGACACCAGTGTAAAAAAGAACGCACTTTAGTAGGTCTTCCTGGACCATGGTTATTAGTTAAATGAAAATTTCTTGAACCACCTTTCACACTTGCAAACATCCAAGTAATCCCCATCACAAATGTTTTTAGTGGGAACTGAAGCAGTCTCTGAAATTTGAGCATGCTCATAATATTATGCTTTTTATTACACAGTGGAAATGTTAAGTAATACATGGTTCCTATTTCAAATTAAATACTTACTGTGACGTTGTCTGTTTATGCTGAGTTGAATTATGTTGCCTTGTGGTCCTAACTAAAAACATCAATAAATTTAGACATGCCAGAGATCAAGAAAGAGCCATTTGAAGACTTAATCAATGCTTTAGAAGATATGGAGGCAGTGGGAGATGAAGAGTGGTTGTTGGATGAAGATCAGTTGATGGAAGACTTGAAACTGGAAGTAGACAGCGATGAGAAACCGGTTATAAAAAAGAGAGGACGAAAACCGAAGCAAAAGGACTTTCAATGTACAGAGTGCCAGTGAGTATCATATTATTTAAGTGGAGCATAGCACTAAAATACAAATGCCATTAATGTGAAACAGTCAAATAATGGTTAGTTTCATAGAATAACTAACTACATATGTCTTCATGTAACGAAGTAAAATTGTTCTGTTAAAATTTCTATTATTTAATTGAAATGATGAAGCATGTAGACCACTTGTAATATCACACTGTATGATATTTTAACTATTTGTACAACTAATTGGACCAAAATAAACATGTCAATTTTATTTAATGTAGTTGGTGGATACAAACCTGTAACTTGAATGATTCAGAAATTCACATGTTGTCCAATAAACCAGGCATGGTCTACCTAAATTTTCCTTTCTTATAATTTTCTGATTAGTTATGATTCAATACTGTTTCTCTCTTATTAAAAAGAATTTTAAAGATTGCACCTCCATAAAAAATAAATAATTTTAAGGAAAGGTAACAATTTTATTTATTTTGTGTTATTTTTTTTATAGCCGCACATATGAAGACTATGAACATCTTGTGCGTCATAAATGCGGTGGAGGTGGTGGTTTGGGTGGTATGCGAGCAGCTCAAGGCGCCTTTCGATGTGCCCTTTGTGGACAGGCTTTCCCTACTAAAAAACGACTCAGTTTCCATAGGTAAAATATTTAAAATACTGCTTTGATTTTTATACAATTTTATTCTGCTATTTTTACATGCTGCTTTTATTATTTGTCTTTGCAGAACATTCCATCAAGCAGAACTCCTCGGCCGGTGCTTAAAATGCAAAGATTGCCCTACTGAGGAGTTTGCTTCTGAGGTAGATCTTTATGACCATCTGAATAGCGAACACAATGTCAACTTCAAATGCCTTGAAGATGGCTGTGGAAAAGTGTTCCATTTGAGGTTAGTTATCCTGTGCACAATTGCTTGGCTACCATGATAGTAAGCTGAAGTATGTAAAAATCTTATTATTTGTGCAGGTCAGATACTTTTTCGCCTGTATAAGTTAATAAAATAATATTAGACCATGTACATTTTCTTCTAAATTTTCTATCGCATGGCTCATTTAAAATTTTATCACTTCATGTCTACTGATATTTATACTACGTTTGGGAATTGTCTCTGTTATCATCCCAATTTTTAGTACATAACGCTAATTTTACATTATTACGTCAATTAAAATGAATTGGTCAATTAATATTGCATATTATATAGTTATTAATCTATGTTTTCTTAATCAAGGTCATCTCTAAGGGCACATGGCAGAATTCATGGTAAGAGAAGATATCACTGTGAAGAATGTGGGAAACAGTTCTACGATATGCAGAATCTCAAGGAGCACAATATTACTCATCTCAAGGTAAAATAACAATAGATACACTTATTATTTGTTTTAGCTCACTCAAGCAACCTTTTTTTTAAACCTTCCGTAATTACACTCTGTATGTGGGCCTTATATTTATGCATATATTTAGGCGATTTTATCATAGTAAGTTTTGTCATTTTCACATATGTATATAATAAATATTCAATATTAATCATATTAAAGTGGGCAATTACTGCTATCAGCTTATTTTAATTGAGTAGTTTTTCCCAGATTCGTGTTTTTAACTGTATTGAAATAAATTCCAAACTCCAAATGGTATATTTTTATAATATTGTTTTACCTAATGTATTTTTATGAATATTGTTCTAGATAAAACCGTTCCAGTGTCACATCTGCCTAAAGTTTGTCAATAGAAGATCTCGGCTCCGTATGCATCTGCTTGCACATGAATCAACACCTTCCATCAACTCCGTCCTTACTTGCAAGCACTGTCATGTTGCTTTTAAGGATGCCCAAGATGCGGAGGTGTGCTATATTTTTGGAATTTTAGATATAATAATCAAACACTATCAGTGTGATATAATTTAACAGGTCACTTGGTGGTCAAGTTGGTAAATACACTCGCTCTGTGCACTGCAGGGCATGTGTTCGAACTATTTGGCTGCACAATTTTTTTTTCAATACAGCATCTGATGCCCAATAGGTTGAGCAATTTTTTGACCACTTTTATTTCAAGATAAGTCTTTAAATTTTGGATATCCATATTCACCACATTTGGAGTCGACAAGGTTATAACAACTTCTAAATTATATGAAAGGGTATAAGTTTTTTTGATTCACAGTGCTATAATAAATACGGTCAATTTTTGGATTAAAGAGATCAGTTCAATTGTGCGACAGATTTGCTGTGATGAAACAAAAAGGAGTGACAAAATTGTTATCTATATATAATCTAACAAATATTATAAAACAAAATGAAGTTAATTTTTGATTTTTTTCTTCAGGATCATGTAGAAAATTCAGAAGAATGTCGTATTAGTATTGAATCCAAAGAAGTAAGTGGCATTGAACTAATAGCGGCTGCTCAAACAATAGATGAAGAGAACTCACTTCTAACTCTAGCTAATCAAGCTACTAAAGAAACTGATACTATCGAAGAAGAGGAGGAAGAAGGTGAGCTGGGTAAGAGTACAGACGACACTCGAGAAATTACCTTGCAAATTCGGGAAGATGTTGTTAACATGCGAGGAATTTCAGAGGCTGTGGAAGAAGTTTTAAAAGAAGTTGAAATGATGGAAAAAGAGATGTGTGTACAAGAAAAATCCGAAGATATTTCGGTTAGTGATAATGAGAAAATTGACATAATTGATGGTGATGATGCTTTGCCAAATATTGAACAAGGAACTGATCATAATACATTGAGTGAGGAAAATGTTGTACAGGATACGAAGCCTGAGGAAGTTAGGAAAATCATCGTCGATGTAAAAGATGAACTCATTAATGATGATGAGAATATGATGGCACAAGATGATAATGATTCAGGTATAATTCTTACATGATTAAGATATTATTTAGCAATAAGTTAAAACAAAGAAGTTGCCTCATTGAATTAATGATCGAGTGTCTGCTTTCAAAGCTACTTGTCAGATAAGAGACAATAAGCATTCTATTTATTTACAGTTGACTGAATTAGAAACAGATCACCCTTATATTTCTAATTAAACTTTAAATCTCTAATGTTATTTGTAAAGTGAGTACAGAGTTTGTTTACTGTTTACCGCCTTTAAAATAGACAATTAGGTTATATTTCCATATTCTAGGTATTGGAGCACAAGAGAAGCACACGGATGATGACCTGTCGGGTGTGGTTGCATTTTTGGGGTTGGATCAGCGAACTTTTGAGCCCATCAACATTGTTCCATCTAAGATTGCTGAAGAAGTTAACCTCATTCTTAATCCAGTTGAAGGTAAGGATATCACATTAAAATATTGTTTGCATAAAATAAACAATTTAATTGTATAAGTTTTTAAGGTAAGAACTCATAATTTTTCTCATTTGAAGTTCAGAATATTACGATTGCTTTAAGAAGATCTTTAAAAAAAATTGCATGAAAAATCTCCGCTTATTTGCTTATGTGTAAAGAAAATTTAAATTAAATGATGGTATTACTATTAAAAATAGATATATTATTCCAAGGTAGCAAATTATTATATTTTGTGGATTCAAATCCTGTAACAGCATAATAATATTTAAGAATTACATAATGCAGGACTAGTTGTCCAATTTGTTGAATCATGTGGCAGCAACCTTTTGTTGTAAGAGGGCCAAATATTTTACGGGAGGATTAGTGCGGGTCGCACTTGGGCCATATGTCATTATGGTATGGGCTGTACCAAGACCCCCCTAGTGGGATACTGGTTGCCGACCACTGTGTTAAACAAAGGGTTGACTGGAGAAAATAATTTTCAAAGTCTTCACATTGTAGAGATCCATATGACACCCATAGAGCAGATATAGTTGAAAAGTGTTTATTTCCATATTGGGAGGTCTACGAAAGGTTTATGAAATATTAGTTAGTCATTTATGGTATTCAACGTGAGTGTTATGACGTATGAATTTGATTTTTTTCATTTTTCAGACTCAAATAATCTCAAAACAGACATGGAATCAAATGTTTCAAGCATTATCGAGAGTTCCGCAGATAACACTGTTGTACAGAAAGTAATTTCTAAGCTGAATATTAAAACGGAAATTCTAGATAAGACTACCGACCAAATTGGTGATGATGCTCAGGAAGACGAAGATGATCCGGGAGAAGATTCAGAAGTATTTGATTTAAAAAAAGAGATTAAGAGTGAGAAAGAACTATTGTCAGAACTTACGCCTCTAGCTAGGATTTTCATTGAAGCTGTCACTGTCCAGATGGTTTATCGGTGTGAATATTGTGAAATGTAAGTCATCAAATGTAATCATGAAATTTTTTCGATTGCAACAATTGTATGTTAAGTCCAACCACTTTTTTTATGACTAAATAATATTAACCTCTTTAGTGCTTATGACGTATATATCCGCCAAAATGTTTCGCGAACATAACTTCTGGATATGCCAAATATAACCGCCGTTATTTCTGAACGGTTT
>JAGVSQ010001330.1:0-30065 GCA_022683975.1 Rhyacophila evoluta | reverse complement strand
GGGTTGCGAAAATTGGAATAACAAGGTTCCATCTGCAGTTGAAACCTTGTTTCACCAAATCGCAGTAAATGTCTGATTCAGTTGGAACCTTTAACAAATTTTATGTCCCTAAATATCCATTTGATGAAAATGGTGTCTACAGAAGAAATAAAGAATAAGGCATTTAGAATCTTTTCCCATTAATAACTCAAATCAGCCAAAATTTCAGTTGAAACCTTTTTATTCCATACGGTCGACATGCCATTGTTTTTCAAACTTAAAAGCTAAATCTAAGCACTAATTTGACATTTTTAGCTTATATCCTTTTAATAGAACGTGTATTAAGTTGAATTCATTATGATTGTCGAATTTAAGCTATTTGATAAATTGAAGGTTATATCCTTTTTTTCTTTGTGGAGTAGATATTATACTGCTACTTATTCACTAATTTATATATTTTTTATTTAACAAACCTAAAAATACAGGAATAGATGCCCATTGGGTTGAGAAATTGTTTGACAAACAATTCCCGTGAAAAATAATCTGTCAAGACGTTTTCACATTGTGGAAATCCATATGCTCTACTTTCTTCCGTGTGGATATCTTCACATTGTGTAGATCCATATGCTCCACTTTGGGACTAAACACGGCATAAAAATATCTATTTGAGAATATAATCACAATGCAAAAATAAAAGTACATGCTTATAATCTTTGTTATATTTTTTCAATATCAGTATATTCAATTTATAAAAAAAACGTTTCTCAAGGATTTAAATTTAATAAATTAAGGAACTGACTAACAAGTGTAGCTGAATAAAAGCTTTTAAAAAACGAAGACAAGTATCGTTTTAAATGTCAAAACTATCTACATGTCATAGACAACTATTTACGTTTGAGTTTTGCGTCAACATTCGGCATATGAGCGTTGGCAAATACATTAGGACGGTATTAGGTGGTTGTGGCAGCCTTTTCACGAAAGTCATATAGTTTGGCAGCTCTTGCTGCTTAATAGAGCCATGGGCAAGCATAAGGACAAGAAGCGCCGCCGTCGCTACAGCACTTCATCTTCCAGTAGTGTAGATAGTACTGAAGAGTTGAGGAGAAAAGATTTAAAGGAACGCGATGAATTCTCCAAAAGGCTCAAAGAGAAAGACGACAACAAGACTCGCAAAATTGTTGAGTCGTCTGATAAAAGGTCTTTTGAGGATGCCGCCAAAAGACTCAAGATAGAAGCAGAAGACAGAGATAAAATGCTTCCCATGCTTAGAATACAATCAAGGCGAAAATACTTGGAAAAGCGAAAAGATGACAAAGTTGCTGAATTAGAAGCAGACATTGCTGATGATGAATATCTATTCGATGAGCATGTGTGAGTATAATTCAATAAGTTTATCATTTCATTTATCATTGAAATATGATAAATCTCTTAATTGATGTTTTTACCATACTGTTAAGATTTTTTGTTTCGTTGTGTGATACCTATCATTTATAAAACAACATAATTAATACAAATGATTATTAAACTTAATGAAAATACAATGACCTCATCATTTAAAGTTAGATTGTCTCAACCTAAACCGGGGATCTGCAAACTCTTGATCCAAAAGAGCCAAATATGAGTAGCACAACGTTTTAGAATTATTTCGAGAGCCGTTAAAGACATTAAATCAGAACTCGAAATGAGCAAAAAAATCGTGAAATCAGTGAAAAAAAGTAGCATGTGCACACCCCAAGAGCCACAGTTCGGTGACCCCTGACCAAAACTAATGTTAATGCTATCAAATCTTTTAATGGAAAGTGATATCTTGGTTGATATTTATACTATATTTTTATCGAAAATGTATTCAGATGTATTCAGTAGATATCGATACAATCTATATTTCAACAAGACATACCAATTCCTGGTTATAGTGTGGGATTTTGGATAACGTTTATACTCTTTTGGATAAATACAGCGTTGAACGTAATACTACATCTGTAATCCTCTAATTAAATGAATATTAGTTAAAACATCCTTTATTACTACTGAAAACTATAATTACTGTCAGTTGATTACACAGATCAATTATTTATTTCTGATATTTTAAGTCAAGAAGTATATTTTATTTATCTTGTAGATTAACAGAACGTGAGAAACGTGACCGTGACCATAAAAAAGAACTGCTACTTATTGCCAGAGAACACGAGAAAGCGAGAGAACTTGAAAATGTTCAGAGATATCACATGCCTCGTGATCTTAAAAAGGGAGAAAAGGGTAAAAATAATATAATATAACTGATACAGGTAACCCTCCTATAACACGGAAGATGCGTTCATAGAAAATGCTGTATTATATGAAATCGTATTACCCTGTAGAGAAGGGGGCTTAGGTTCCGAAAACTTTATTTTTATTAAAAATATTGACATATGTATATACATCCTGCTTGATGATAGCAAACAAACTCAAAGTTTTTTTTTCTACTTAAATGATATTATTTTCACTTTGTGAGTCCTTTTCATCATTTACATTTTCTGCTCTCTTCATTTTTGTTTGTTTGCTGGGTAATTTTGCAGTTTTCTTTTTAATTTTCGGCATCTGTTAGCGAATGGGTCTGCACCTAAGAAATATTTTTTCAGATTTTTTAGGTAAGGTTAGGCCTTCCTGTATTTATTAAAATTTTAATTAGTAACTTCACATTTTTCATCGCTGCCTTTCATCAGAATCAACTCATATCTGATACCATTTCCAAAAATCTGCTTTGTCAATTTATTCTTCCATCCATAAATCTTAAACATCCTGAATTGTTATATCCGCAGCCATTGCCTCCAATTGATTCAGCAAGTTCTTTTATGTCACCAATTTCATTTTCTGATAATTCAAGCCCGTTTTCTATTTCAATTGATGGTGGAAAATCTTTTTTCATCATACATTTGACGTTGATATTTTAGTTCTTTCAACAATAAGGATATTATTTTGATACTGTGCTTAATTTGAAAATTGCAACCAAGCATTTTATCATTTGATCTAGATTCAATTATGTCCAAAATCCATTTCAATAATCTTATGATGGAGTAAGTTTAAAAAGTATGAATAATACCTATAAATAGATAAAAGTCAGGTATCTTCCCAATTGTATTTTATGTTTCTATGTACACATTTGTATTGTGTGTCCATAGTTTCTAATTTAGATTTTTGACTATTAGAAGTCCAGTGCTATACAAGAGTTTCCGCAAATTTCTGATTGTGCTACAGTGAAACCGTGTTATAGGAGGGTTATGTGTACAGTTTATTCCATCATAACTATCATATTATGTTGTTTTAGTTTTCATTATTCACTTCTAATAAAATGCATGAGCAAAGTTTTTTAATTTAAAAAAAGTAGCTGCAGATCAATACTCATTGAATTGACTAACTGATAGTGTTCAGTAGCAAAAGGCTTTAAAATACGAATAAAGAAGATCTTGGAAATGTGATGGGACGAAGGCAGAAGTTTACATTGATTAACTAATGAACCCCAGTTGACTGGTGAACAATAGCTTATTGAAAAAGAATGTTACATTGATTTTGTTTCTTTATTGCAGGCAATTATGTTGAAGTTGATGATAGAGAGAAGCATCCCAACTCTGAACAGCGAAAATGGGAACAAGAGCAGATGGCGTCAGCTGTTTATAAATTCGGTGCTAAAGACGCTACAACCTCTCAACAGGACTATGATCTATTACTTGATGACCAAATCGAGTTCATTCAAGCTCTCCGTATGGATGGAAATAAAGAAACCACTAAAAAAGAACAATCAATATCCATATCCGAAAAGAAAAAGATGGATATTGCAGAGACAAAAAAATCACTTCCTGTATATCCATTCAGGGATGATCTTATAGCTGCCATTAGAGAGCATCAGATTCTTATAGTGGAAGGCGAAACTGGTTCAGGGAAGACAACTCAGATTCCTCAATATTTACATGAAGCCGGCTTTACTGAAGGTGGGAAAATCATCGGATGTACACAACCACGTCGAGTTGCTGCAATGTCTGTTTCAGCAAGAGTGGCGCAGGAAATGGGTGTTAAACTTGGAAACGAAGTTGGCTATAGTATTAGATTTGAGGACTGCACTTCAGAAAGAACAATTTTAAAATACATGACAGATGGTACTCTCCATAGAGAGTTCCTCTCTGAACCTGACTTGGCGACTTATAGCGTTATGATGATAGATGAAGCTCACGAAAGAACTCTACATACTGATATTCTATTCGGCCTAGTCAAGGATATTACTAGGTTTCGGCCGGATCTAAAACTCCTAATATCTAGTGCAACATTGGATGCTCAGAAATTTTCAGAGTTTTTCGACGATGCTCCCATATTCAGAATACCTGGAAGACGTTTCCCTGTAGATATCTATTACACAAAAGCACCAGAAGCTGACTATGTGGATGCATGTGTTGTCTCTATTCTTCAGATACACGCTACTCAACCTTTAGGAGATATTCTTGTATTTTTGACTGGTCAAGATGAAATAGAAACATGTAATGAAATGTTACAAGATAGAACTAAACGGCTAGGATCAAAAATAAAGGAACTAATAATTTTACCAGTATATGCAAATCTCCCTAGTGAAATGCAAGCTAAAATATTTGACCCAACACCTCCGGGAGCTAGAAAAGTAGTTCTCGCTACTAATATTGCAGAAACGTCACTGACTATTGATAACATAATTTACGTCATCGATCCAGGTTTCGCAAAACAAAACAACTTTAATTCTCGGACTGGTATGGAAAGTTTAATGGTTGTACCCATATCGAAGGCCTCGGCAAATCAGAGAGCTGGCCGAGCCGGAAGAGTCGCTCCTGGAAAATGTTTCAGATTGTACACAGCTTGGGCTTATAAACACGAATTGGAAGATAATACTATACCAGAAATACAAAGGATAAATCTTGGAAATGCAGTGCTCACTTTGAAAGCATTGGGCATTAATGATTTGATTAATTTTGACTTCTTGGATCCGCCACCACATGAAACTCTCGTACTGGCCCTGGAACAATTGTACGCTCTCGGAGCATTGAATCATCATGGAGAGCTCACCAAAGCTGGAAGGCGTATGGCTGAATTTCCTACTAATCCGATGATGGCCAAGATGCTTTTGGCCAGTGAAAAGTAAGACCCTTTAATATTTAATATACTGTAAGATCTTAAATATTATACATAAAATATTTACTCACTTTTACCATTGGCGTGAACTTAAATGAGATTCACATATTCAGAACCTCAAAAAGTTAAAAAAAAAAAGTTTTAATTAGTTCTGATTTCAATTATAATATGATATAATTAATTTGGTTATCCTGTATTTTAAATCTATAAAAATAGGCAATAAAATATAATACATGAAAATCAATTTTATTTCAGGTATAAATGCTCTGAGGAAATTGTGACAATATCTGCAATGCTATCTGTAAATGGAGCGATATTTTATCGCCCGAAAGATAAAATTATCCACGCTGATACGGCAAGAAAAAATTTCAATCATGTAGGAGGTGATCACTTGAGTCTAATGAATGTTTATAATCAATGGGTAGAATCTGACTTCTCCGTGCAATGGTGCTATGAAAACTTCATTCAGTATAGATCGTTGAAAAGGGCTCGTGATGTTCGGGAACAGCTCGTGGGGCTGATGCAGAGGGTAGAAATTGACATGGTTTCCAGTATAGAAGAGAATGCCAATATAAGGAAAGCTATCACGGCTGGATATTTTTATCATATAGCAAAACTTTCGAAAGGTGGAAATTACAAAACTGCCAAGCATAATCAAGTAAATATAATTTCTATTGCATTCTATATTTACAGTCAAATCTATGTTTCCTTCATTGTAAACAATCTCAAGTATAGGACTAAGAATTTATGATGGAGTTGAACTATTTTGCTGACTTCCTCATGTATTGCTCCTTCTTCCCGTTGATGTTTTTTTACAGTTTATAAAATATCCTTATAAATGCTTTATTTTTTAAACAGTTTTTTTTTAATTTTTTGTAGTTATTATTGCCATTTTAAAAATTGGCAAGCCGTTTAACAATGCAAGCAACACATTCCTTGCATGCTGTAGATTTATCATTATATATTATACAAAATATACATTAGCAACATGATAACTAATAGTCTATGTTTTTTTTTTAGACTGTACTTATTCACCCGAACAGTGCCCTTTTTGAAGAATTACCTAGATGGGTGCTATACCATGAACTAGTATTCACAACAAAAGAATTTATGAGGCAAATTACCGAAATTGAAAGCAAATGGTTGTTGGATGTTGCTCCGCATTATTATAAACCTAAAGAACTTGAAGATTCAACAAATAAAAAGATGCCAAAAGTTATTGGCAAATCAAAATTGTCTGAAAATTGAATGAATTAAATAAACACTTTGAAAATAAAGAAATGATTTCTTTTTTTGTTTTTATGCACATGGCTTGACATTTTTTTATCTAGTTTAAAGTCAATTTAACATGGAAACTTAGTAATGCATAAACTGTTATATGTTGAATGTAAATTTGTATACATCGAAAATACACGGAAAATGCAAACAAATACGCTCTGTGAACAGTGATTTAGAATCATTCAGTTTGAATGTAACCTAAAAAAGCAAAGTAAAACAAATAAGCCTCTGCATTTGAAATATAAAACTGCTACTGTATGCATAATTGTTTACATTATCTATGCTGTTACTATGACAGCAAACACACTTATTCTAATACAATGTTTAGAGTTCCGATTGATCAATATAATTTTAACAGAATTCCATTAAATTACATCTACAAAACAAACATAAGAAATTCATTTTTGTGTTCCTTACGTAGTATTTCATAAAATTATAGTGATAATAATAGGCATATTGACATCGAATAAATATTTATAGTTTGATGATGTTACCAAATAGATATGATGAAGGTGGTTATGTCCCTGGCCAGATAGTTCCTATTCCTACCAGACCATGGCAGCCACCACATACTCCTGCTTGCTATATGCCACATCAAAATGATGCATGTCCTTCCAGAGAAATGGATATGGGGACAACAGGTAAATTTATTTCACTATTATTATATTTATGACAAAATGATGGATATTATTTGGCGTTATTTTATTTGTAAATAGGTCCTTGGGCATCGGGACATGTTGATTGGACTCCACTATCTGGAATGACTGGAACTAGACCTGTGGTAGATAAATACTCAATCACAAGATATTCTACAGGAGAATGGCGGAACCATAATGCTCAAATTCTAGAAGGAGAACCAATACGTGAAGCTACTAGGTATAACATCAATAATATAAAATGATTGAATCATTTCACTCAATTCCAATTGTATAGAATTATAGAAGCTGTCAATAATTATCTGTCTACGACTAATTATAGATAGGTAACAGCTGTTTCTATAGCTACCGTACCTTTTTTTTTCAGAGATGCAGCAGAATTAATAATTATTCTTTGAATATATAATGAATAAATTAATATATTTTGTGAGTGGTATAGTCAGTGTCATAGCTACAAATTCAGCACCCTGGAGCAAGTTGCAAATTGTTGTGACCCTTACAGTTTCTAATTTTTTTTTTAAATTGCTATTTTCAAATTTTTACTTTCGTTCAAAATTGTTGGTTTCTCATTTTCGTTTTAGCTTTCGCACTAACTTTACTTTACTTGCACCCCCTTTGCTTTGTGCGTTTAGAGCAGTTTGTTCTAACTCCTCTAAAACTGGGTTCATTTACATCACAAATTAGTGCTTACAGCAACCAAAGAATACATTTTTGTGTTTTCTGAACTATCAATAGATTGTGCTGTAGATCAGTGCTCCGCAACCTTTTATCTTTCATGGTACACTAAAATTTTATTCAAAAATTTTGCAGCACACCACAAATAAGAAATACCACCATAGCAACGGCATTTCTCATGTTTTTCTTATAGTGGAGAAATGTGCCACGGCACACTCAGCTTCGTCTTGCGTCTAAGATCACTGCTATAGATTAATGTTTTGTTAAAGGATTCAATTTATCATAACATTTCTAGATTGGATATTGACTCAAAAAATTGTCTGCTGAAAGCTTATGCTGTAGCCGATAAAGATTTCAGTGATAATACTGAAACCCTCAAATGCAGAGCTCAAGATATATATAGATGGAAGTCAGAAGTTGAATTTTCTATCAAGGCTATGTCTGAAGAAATTGTCGTTTTGGAAGAGCATCGTCAACGGCTCAAAGCTGCTCTAGCAGTTTTGTTACTACCTGAATCTATCGGTATGCTAAAGAAAGTCTAATGTGATTTTTTTTAAATATTCAGTCATTTTAATACTACCTAGTAATGACTTATTTATTTTGTAGCCGGTGAGTGTTTAGATTTGAGATCAAATCGCCTGGAACCAGATTTAGTTCGAGATTGTGCTGAAGAAGAATTAATCAAAGAACTTTCTCTAATAGCCGAAATACGACGGCATTTGTGCGACAAATTATCACAGGTTGAAACCCAAATGGTTAACAACAAAGCCGCCAAGGCCAAATTGGAGTATGATTGGAGTGACAAAGTGATTTCATATGATACGGAATCTGTTAATATTGGATTGAGTAATAAATCAAATACAATTATGTTGAAACCTGCTTCTGTTCGAGTCCCAGAAGGGTAACAATATTTAGATACCATGATATCATAATTAAACTGCTTTAAGTAAAGTATTTACT
Organism: Rhyacophila evoluta; assembly: GCA_022683975.1. Taxonomy (NCBI): domain Eukaryota; kingdom Metazoa; phylum Arthropoda; class Insecta; order Trichoptera; family Rhyacophilidae; genus Rhyacophila; species Rhyacophila evoluta. The sequence continues at coordinate 21,390 of JAGVSQ010001330.1, read as the reverse complement.
ATTGATTTCATATTTTTTTAATAATATTCATTTTAGCCAGTCAACAGTGGGCTATTGGGAACACTTCTGTAAAGAAAACTTAGAAAATGCCGAAGCAACAAGGCAACAATCTATGTATGTTCGTGCGACACTTGTTACCATGCTTCTTAACACTGCGAGAGACTTGCGCACTCAAGCAGATCGCGTCAATCAGTGTCTTGCAGAAAAGGCATCATGCACTGATGAGCTTAGGATCAGGCTTGAATATGAGCTGACAAAGGTATAAAATGATTATCGTCTGTACTATCTAGTTTTCAAAATATAGCTGTCATATATTGTGGTATGGTAAAAATAATCTAAACTGCTACTTAGTTGTTGACAACTCTTAGATATCATAAATTCACATTATCGAATTTCACCAATTACTATTTTTGGTTCATATTATCCTATATGATTAACGAAAACACATATTTTAGTATCATTAGGCTGTGTACACAATGTACAATCCATATTCTGTAAAAATAACTCGAAGACGTTTCAAGGAAACTTGTGTGACAGAAACTAGCTCCAGTAGAAAATTAAAAATAATTTTCATTTTAAAATTGATTTCATGGCATAAATAGAAAAATTTCATTGTAATTTTGTTAGTGTCTATGAATAATCTTGGAAATGGGAGATGTTTTTATGTATGTATTTATAGGTACTAGAAAAATTGACGGAAGTTGAAAATCTTTGCGAAGAGTTGAAGATGGCACTGCGCAAAATGGACCTCTCCATGAAAGTTGTACAAACAAGGTTGGATAACCGATCCATCATGGGTAGACCAAATGTTGAACATTGCCGAGATCCTCCACAGTTGGGGTTCGAAAAATCTTCATGTTTTTTTATTTCTCATTTCTTATTATTTCATATATAGTTAATATCTATGATCATGGTACAACAATAACTAAAAAAATATTATAGCTCTATGAACTTTTATAGATATAGTTGATTAAGTTACAGGCTAAGGAATAAAGTTATAATAATGCTAATGTTCTTATTATAAATTATAGCTGTTATAGATATTATAGTATAATACTATGACAAGTTAAATGCAAGATTAATTAAATGTAATTATGGGAAAATATTACTCGTCATTCTAGATTGATACAAGAGGTGAGAACAATATCTGACTGTATAACATCACTGAGAGACAAACTACAGGATGCCAATAATGTACGAAGTAGACTTCTAAAGAGCAGAGGTGATTTGGAGAAAGACATGATTGTTAAGAAGAAGTCGCTGATAATAGACAGGGATAGATGTGCAACAGTGAGATCATTTTACCCATCAGCTACCAAGCTCTCTGGCCATGATTGATGAGTAGTAATCGCAGTTTAAAATTGTGCACAGGAGAATCAAAAACAAAACAATAAGTCATAGTTTAATTATTGATATATTATGACAGCAGTGTGAACAAATATGATAATATTTACATAAATATAGCATCAGCCGATTTTATTGACGTTTATAATTATTTACTAATTTGCACCTATTCTTTACTTATTAAATGTTCAATTATTAATGTCAATATTAATATACCAATATGTATAATAAACTGTAATAATTTTGAAGATGCTATGTAGTTTCCACATGCTATACTAGGAATGCTAGGAAGAGGATGTGGACAAAGAAAATTGTCATCTTATAATAAATCATAATGTAAGTAATTCAGATACTTCTTCTGGCGTTCTTCGCACTATGGAATCAGGATTTTCATATTTATTCACTGGGTCATGAACTGCAGAATACAGATGTTTGTATATTGCTATTATAACCTCAAAAGATCTCTTTTGAACGATTGATCTATTTGAGCTGCTCATTAAAAGAGCAATTTGAGGTAGCAAAAATACATCAGGCATAGCAATAAAACTATCAAATTTATTCATAAACGACTTAAGCATTATGGCTTCCATTCCTGGCACCGTTGAAAGAGGACCTTTTTCTTGTTCTTGCATTATCGTATAAATTGGTCCCAAATTCAAATTTGCTACAAGGGAACTCGCTTGTTCAGATGTAAGAGTATCCATTTGCGCATCGGACTGTGCTTGCAACCGCTCATTGTAATCATTTGTGAATTGACATAGAGAAACAGTACACTGGATTTGATAAATGCAGTTCAATAAATATACAGCCATATCAGTCGTCGAAAGGTGACACGCAGTTTCATTAACAGCCCTAAGAAGTGGATCGATAATACTTGAAACGGCTTTTAATACATCTGACCGTTCATTTGGATCTGATGCGGAAGTAATTGATAGAATTTCTCGTAAAAAACTTAACAAGTCGGTAACAACCGATGAAGGTGTCAAATCAGATGGAGGTGCTTTAACTCCGTGAGAGAGGTCGGCTTTTACCTTGTTTTCAATAGCTGATAAAAATGCATTTTCACTCTGTAACTGTAATTCATTTAGAGTCATCAAAAGTAACCCTCCCTGTATGTCTGCAAATAGTATTTTACTGTAAAATCGGATGAGATTTGTAACAACACATAATAAAACTGCATCACGGTCTGAAGTGAGAATTAGTTCAACCCTCACTTTTAAAGGATGGCATAATCCCTCAGTTATCTCTACGAGAGCCGAGTAAATTTCTTCTTTCATGTTTATTTTATCAGCGTTTTTTAATAGAAGAGTCAGGTTTTCTTTTTCAATCGGTAAAGATTGATGTACCCATGCTAATATATCTCCAATGTAACGCTTCGGATCATGAGCATGATGCTCAATAGGTTTTCCAGCACCGCTTCCTCCTTTAGTAAGAGCATCAATAAATGCACGCACAAGATTTGATTTTCGTGCAGTACAATATTCATCAATGACATACTTAAATAAAACAGGACGAGTTTGCAATTTACACATTGCGGTAGGTATCAATGAAGTATGATCTGTGACATCGAAATTTCGACAACCATGTTGAGTCCATCTATATAACCGTTCAATGGCCGCTTCCTGATGAAGACTTATCTTTTCCATAATGTCCAAAGCTGTGGTTTCGAAACCGGAATGAATTAAGATTTTACAATCGTTATGCAATTTGTCGACTCGATCGAGAACAGTGAAGAAGTCTTTCGTAATCGCACAATCTCTGGTGACGCCGTGTAATGTGGCATTCTCAGCTGGTGTTAATTGAAAATGAGAAATAAATGCATCTGCTAAAATTAGCTGTTTTTCAACTTTCTTCTTTTCATCTTGGAGTGAATTTGTCTGCGATATTAAATGATGAGTTTTATCTTTGGAGTCTTGGAGACGAGACGCCATATTTTCAATTGTAGAGTTGATTTTCAACACATCTTCATAAATTAAATCCAGGTGGTTTTTCACTTTTCCAAATGCTCGCACGAAATTTTCGTATGTTTCTAAATTTCTTTTTTCAATCTGATTTCTTAGATTTCGTCTTGCCAGTGACGAATTGACTGTACAGAATGTCGAAAGAGCCCTCAATGCATCTATAGTTTCCTTTTCAGTTTCATGACGAGTTTCTAAAATTTTCCCAATACGTTTTTTTACATCAGACTTATCATCTTTTTCAACGCCCATTATAAGATTACCCGAAAAAATGGATATAGTTGATAAACACTAGAAAAGCGAACAACCAATCTGACAGCAAACTGACGTTGACATTTCACCGACGATTTCGATTTGACAAGTGTTGTTGCTAATACAGTGCTATTTTTATTAATTATTTTTTATCTACCTCTTATCGGTCAACATAATACTTGTCCAGTCGGTGTGATTTTTCAAAAGCAATATGTTTATAAAAAAAACATAAAAATTGCTTCAAAAAACCTAAAAATATACTTTTTGTTGGTCATTTTTTTATGTGGCAAGCTCACTGAGAACTTCGTAGTAGTAAAACAACATAGTTTTGACATCTTTCTCACTGTTACAGTTGCGTATATTTATTGCAATGGAAAGATCTTTAATAAGTCTTTCACGTTACCGATCGTGCGGCTTTTTTTGTAAGTTTTGCATATATATTGTTAGAATAGATTTATTGTAAATTTAATACTCCCTAGTTTCAGCAGTACGCAAACTTAATATTGATTACTCTTCGAGGTAGTTATTTTTTTTACACTTGAGCAGTGTAGAAAATTACCTTAGAGGTTATCATTTATTTTTTTAAAAGTCGAGACCGACTGCACTGGATTTTAAGGGAAAGTCTGACTTCTCTATACTTCTTTCTAATTGGCAGGTTTACCTCCTTTATTCGGTTATATATAACCAAAAATCTTTCAACAGTTCAAAGGTACACTTCATCTTCAAATACAGACAAACCACTAAGTCCAAAAATGAAAGAATTCAAAGAAAAGCTTCGGGAAAAGGGACCGCTGGGAAAACTAGATGAACAACCATTTGATCACCCAGCTCAAGAAAAGGAGCCTCTGCCACCATGGCCAAATAACACCAACCCCCACACGGGTGAAATAAATGGTCCGAGGGGTCCTGAGCCAACTCGTTATGGAGATTGGGAAAGAAAAGGCCGAGTTTCAGACTTCTGAATATCCCTTTAATCAGTTTAACCAATGTTATTTTGTTTGTTATATTATAGTATTAGGGGTAAAAGTAATAATACATATGTAAGAAAATATAAAAAGTATTTATTTTTGACTTAATATCATTTTGTATCTTAGAAAATAAAATTATGTCAGATTTGGCTTTTATATTTGACCCATCCGGCACTGTATCATATTGATACAAATATCATATACTTTTTGGGCCAGTTCATAGTCCTTCGCTAAATCACCCATCTCACAACGATAACAATTATTGAAATATAAACCTGTAGTTCCTTCCAATTCCAAAGCTGTTCCACAATAAACAGAAGTACTCGCGGCTTGTTGCTAAAATAAAATTTTCAAAACATTGATTATATTACGAATATTTTAAGGAAGATTTTCAAAAATAAAATTTGAGAAATGTTGCATTTTAATGAAGATTTCTTTATTTTGATTATAGCATTTTTATATTATAGTAGTTTGCTCGATTATGAAATAATTAAGTTCCGTGACATTAAAATGTATGCCTCCCCAATAGCGTGGAGCAGGGTTTCCCAAAAAATTTCTGCAATGGAACACTTCGCAGACCCAGAAATTTTAACGGAACACTTAGCTTATTTTTTTAGGTTGGGTAATTCTTACTAGTAAGACGATCTTTAAATTTGTTACAGTGTATAAAAGCTTTCCAAATTGTCTCGGAACATAGTTTGGGAAACCCTGGGGTAGAGGTTAGCATACGCATCTCGCATCCGAAGAATGCGGGTTTGATTACCACATCTGCCAGACTTTTAACAATCCGAAATTGTAGGACAGAATGCCCATTGGATTGAGAAATTGTTTGACAACCATTTTCATGAAAAACAATCTGTCAAGACATGTCTTCCGACTTTCGAAACAAAGATAGAATGGCTTATTACTTATATAGCACCCAGTATATTGTAAAGAAATCAACTGCCTTACATCACACGACATTACATCACAATTTTTAATTGAAATATAATTAGAGCAGGAAACCATTCTTATTATTCTTTTGATTATATACACACATTTTTAATATGGAATCGGCAAGCCATTTTTAAGCATATTGAACTGTGAATGGTTGCAAATTGATTTTCTTAATTATGAAAGAAAATATACAATCACTTACCAACGATTTTGTGAATGGTCTAACCAAAGCGAAAAACAATCTATACACCCACCAATTACGGCTTAAATTTGTCGAAACTAAATTTCCAGGATGTAGAGAATTAACACAGATATTTCTTTCCAGCCACTTATTGGCTAAAACTCTGGCACATAAAATGTTACACAATTTTGAGTTGTTGTACGCCATCATACTTCCATAGCCATCTGCACATGGTGATAACACGTCTCCAGACAAACAGTTAGTTCCCACTGGGAACTTAGCAAACCTGTAACAGTTTTTCCCATTAACCTAACATCATTCTATATACAATACGATAATGAAATATAGGTTTTAATTTCTTTAACTGCACGTCCATACATTCCTCAGAAAATAATGTTATGTAATCAAAACATATAGACTATTCTTAGTTAAGTTATTTTTATGTTGTTCATAATTTATACACACAATCAATGTACAAAAAGATGAGGCCCTGGTCGCTAATAAATATCTACATGAACATTTACAGATTTCAATGGAAACCAATAAAAAGTGATATGTTGTAATTCAAAATATTATACAAACTAATTTTAAAATTTCATATATATATTAGATATGTTTGCAAACCTGTGTGATTCTGAAGATACAAATATAACTCGAGTTCCACTGACATAAAATTTGTCAAGTAACAAAGCCAAATAAAGATGGCTCAAATGGTTAACTTGGAATGTTGTTTCATAATCATCTTCGGTGATTGAATATGGAAGCCCAAAAACACCAGCATTCAATATCACGATGTCTAATTTTCTAGAAATAAGACAATTCAAAAAACATCAATATTGTATTTATTAAAAAAAACTGTATTTTCAATCTACATGATAAACTAGCTCGATGGTCGATCAATCTTTAGTTTATTTTTGTTAACGTTACCGCAATCGAATAATTAATATTTTGACTGACAGACATCTTAAAAAAATTAGTGATGTCGGAAACTCACTTTGTGACAGCTGCAATTTTTTCTGCGAATGATTTTACATCTTTCAATGACGACAGATCTAGTTTTAATGGAATGCACAGATCTCCAGCTTTTTTCTTCTCAGTCTTGATAATATTGACTGCCTTGTTAGCTTCCATTATGTTACGGCATGCCATTATTACTTTACAACCATGTCTTGCTAAAGAATTAGCGGTCTCGAAGCCGATACCTGAATTCGAACCTGTCACTAATGCTGTTTTTCCTGTCAAGTCTCTTCCATGAAGAATCTGTTGATAGAATGAAAAAATAATAGTCAAGAAAAGTAAGTTTCTGGTAGACTAGTGCTTCCCAAACTTTTTCAAGCCACGGTTTCCTAAATCAGAAAAAAACTTCCAGCCCCCGAAAAATATATTATCTTAGTTGCCAAAAGCTTTATTTATCATTAATTATTACAATTAATACATAGAAATATACATATATCAAAAAAAAAAAAATTCCAAGCAATTTTTGAAAATAAAATTGCAGTGTTTTTCCAATGGTGCAACCGAGATAATGTTTCATCGGTCGCCAGTTTATATACATGTTTGATCATATTTACATATTGCGTTCTTGTTTCACAAATTTTAATATATAAATTGGCTAAATATGTAATGTGAAAAAATATTCATAAATTAATATTTGTACATTCTACTAAATAATTTTGAAGCCCCCAGAAAAAAGCCACGAACCATGATTTAGGAAGTACTGAAGTAGAAGTTAGGGAGACCATTTTAAGACTGTTCACAGTGATGAGAGAAAGTTAAAGAGTATTTATGCTAGGGGGTAATATTTCCCAGATATTTTTTGTTCCCAGGAATCAGGAAACTTTAAATGATATTCCCTGGAAATCTTGGGAATATTAATATAGAGAATGGATGAACTAAAAAAAGACGAGAAATTAAAAAATAAGTATTAAACAAGTTGATTTTTAAGTGTTTTTTTTTCCAGGAAACGGAAAATGAAAAACAAATACTTATTCCTGAGAATTTTCGGGAATAACCCACTTATTGATGTTATTTCCATTTTTATCCTATATTATTTGGTTTCAGATTTTTTCATTATGAATATTGATTATTTAAAATAAATTTTATAAATCTAGCTATACTATAATTCAGATTAGAATACCACAATAATTCTCTGTGATCAATTGTATGTAAATATGTTCATTTCCCTGGTGCTAGTGTTATATGGTAGAGCAAGAAAGGGTTATTTATGGAAATGGAATTACAATATACTTTGATTAACACGTTCGCTGCTAAAGACGCCCCTGGGGCGTCAATACATCATACTAATACATACATGTCGCAGCTAATGTGTTAAATCACCTGAAGAGCCACAGTGGATGAATCGAATCTTTGTCTGAAATCATCTTTATGCATCTTTTCCTCAGTAGCAAAGGCAAGTCTTGGATCGGTATAGGTTTTTCTGTTATTTTCATTGTCTACAAATACTATCCCTCCATTTGATTCATCAATTTTTCTTTCCCAACCATACGGCAATTCTCCAGAAACGATTTTTTTCTTTCCAGTTCTAGGATGAGTCCACTGCGTGCCTTTAGTGGAATGGCTAAAAGAAATAACAAGCATACAAGTCTGCTTAGATATTAAAAGACGTCATTGATTCCATGATTCGGCAATACACAAAACTATTTTCGATAAGTTTTCCAAAATCTACATATTTTTTATAATTTATGAACAATTTTTAGAATATTATACATGTTCCTACTTGACAAAATAGACACATCCATCTTGCGTTGCTCTTTCTTCCCACCCAGGCGGTAATTCATCTTCACTGTCCGAATCCGGTAAAGTAAGAGGCATGACGACGACTAAAAGTCCGAAACACCAACTGAATTACAAATCAAATCCTATTTATTCAGTATCACCACTATATATCTGTCAAACTACTAATAATAACAATACATTGAATCACATTTAGCATCAAGTGATTGCTGCGCTCAAAAAACCTTTTTTTTATAAGCTTTTATTTAGAATCGCTTTGTTATAATATCGACTTTAGAAAAAAGGACGTAACCCTTAGTTTTTTCAAAAAAGCTTTTTTTTCAATAATCACAATGTATACAACTTAATAAATTTTCTATAAAAAGTATGTGAGTTAAAAACGTTGAATTAGTATCTACACTTAGATTTAAGTTTAAAAAAAGGAGGACATGTAAATCGGAAAAAGGACATCAATTTTATCGATTTTTCCTAAATAATTAATTAAATTAATAAATAAATAGTTGTTTTCTTCTTTATGGACACTAAAGTTGTAGCCCTTGTTGGCTTTGGCACAAAATCGTTATAATATAATGGTTTTTAGTTATGTGGGCTACGTCCTTTTTCTTTTCCACAGTCGATATGTATTTCGATCTCTTACTATCAAGATCTTCTATCGCAAAAGCTTATAAAAACCTTTTAAAAGCTATTTTTTTATTAAAGCTAGATGATGTGGCAGTTGCCGTGACTAATATATTCATCTCAATAGAGTTATGAGCAATTGGTGCGTAATACTGTCATTTTTTTGTAATATATTAGGGTTTCGTAAAATTTTGAGATGAGTAATTTTAGCAGTAGGCTATATATTTGCAAACTTTCCATGTTTTTTTCTTTTAGTGTAAAATTTACATAACGAGTTTTGATGTTTACAAAACTATATTAATACGATATTATTCTACGTACCAATAAAATTTTGCTTCGCTTAATGATTATTTTTTATCGTTCAACTAACCTACCATCTCTTCGGTCCGATCGTGACGTGTTATTGTCTATTGAACGGCTGTCACATGAGTCTTGTTGCGTAAACGTCAAAATAGCGAAGGCCAAATAACTGTCAATCTTATTCTTTTGCTTTCAAGGTTGCGTATTGTGGTATTCTATGAAATAAGCCAAACGAATTAATAGAATAGTTTGATAGTCTTTTTTACATATAAGGGGAATGATCATTACATTTTTATCTAAAGTGATCAGACGTTTCTTGAATATTAAACACAAACGCTCCTTTCAGACTACAGGAGGTATGGCAAAAAGCAAATTCGAATATGTCAAGCAATTTGAACGTCACGAAACATTACTTCCAAACTGTTGGATTATCATCCGAGTTGATGGTAAAGGATTTCATAAATTCGCTGACAAACATAAGTTTGAAAAGCCAAATGATTCAAGAGGACTACAGTTAATGAATCGGGCCGCTTTGACTGTGATGGAACAATATTTAGACATTATATTAGCGTACGGACAGAGTGATGAGTATTCATTTATATTAAAAAAAGATTCAATTTTATACAATCGGCGAATTGATAAAATTATGTCGACTGTTACAAGCCTGTTCACTTCATCCTATGTGTTTCACTGGAGAAAATGTTTCGATACAGACCTTTTATATCCTCCAAGCTTTGATGGACGTTGTGTACTATATCCTTCAGATCACAATTTAATTGATTACCTGAGCTGGCGACAGGCAGATGTTCACATTAACAACTTATATAATACAACTTTTTGGAATTTAGTACTGAAAGCCAACATGACACCATCAGAGGTAATAATTATAATAACCAATAACCTTTTAACAGATCACCTCAATTACTGATACTCGCATACCTTAAGGACATATAGGTCGCGAAACGTAATATAAATATTTATGTACTGCATACAGCTCTTACAAACCATTTAAATCACATTTTAATTATTGTCAGTGGTAATATTATTCTCATTACGTCTAAGAGGGGAAAAGGGGAAGCATTCTGAGCTGAGAATGGCATTTGTCTTGAGATTTCGCTTTTCTGACTCCGCCATTATTTTTTCATTTTTAAATACACAATATGATTTTTGTAAATATTTGAACCAGGAGATTTTGTATGGTTTGGATTTAAAACATACATTTTTGACTGGATACTTGGGGCCAGCACCATTGCTTTTAGGATAGTAAGTTAATTATTGTATTAAATCAATAATTTTTCTTATTTATATTTCAGGCGGAAAAGTTTTTAAGTGGCACACTATCTGCTGACAAAAATGAAATTTTATTTAGTAAATTCAACATTAACTACAACAATGAACCTATAATGTTCAAGAAAGGAACTACGCTTTTAAGGAAAAATGTTACAGATCCCATAATAAATAAAACTCGAAAAGTAATAATTGATTTACATGAAGATATGATACAAGAAAAGTTTTGGAAAACTCATTATGAACTATTAGAAGATAAGAAAGCTGAGAATTATAATTTATCTGAAAATATGTCAATCTTGGTGGATGAACAGTTGCAAAAAAAGAGACTGGTGAGATTAAAAGAGGATATTTCTTAACATTTGTTTTCATTCATATTTATTATTTGGATGCGTTACCTTAAATAGTTTACATGTCATTTTTACAAACACCACATAATATTAGACATGACAATGAAGATAAGGAAGAAAATTAGATTGACTCCATTAACAACTCATGCATGTGCGCAAATGCATCCTGACATTGAATAATTTTAGATATCGATTACTTTGGATATTCTAAGACTCCGGAGTTAATTTTTAATTTATGAAGATGAATTTATGTCACTTAACAAACATTGATACAGTAGAATAAATACATCTTATAAAATAAGGAATGTGTATCAATCAATATTTATTTACAATCTGTTTTGATAATAGCTACATACTTACAAAGCAACTGAGTTAAAAACAAGTTATACATATTTTATTTCATTTCAAACAAAACATAATTTAGTGATTGCAGTGAGTATACATATATAACATGAATAATACTTTACGTAAATCAGAACACTGATGTAATATATAATATATATTTTAAACTAATCTATTTTTTACAATAACAGGGGCTGTGCTGTTAATGAAATATAAATAATAATGAAACATGTCATTTTTATCATTCAAAACATTCACTGTTTAGGTTGTCAAAGAAATGAATTACATTTCGGCAGTATAAATGAATGGTTTTTTTTTTAAATGAGTCAATAATACAATGACCAACCAGGCACAGCCAACAATGCGATGTAATATATTAAACAGAATTTGTGAATTATTTAGAAGATTGGTATGTAATTATCAATTTTAGCCCGGTGCTTTTGGGCAACGCATTCACTGATCCAGACGATATTGCGGCACTCTTGTTCCTTCAGCTTCAAATATGAATAAAACACGCCAAAGTGGAACTGTTGTAGAAAAGCATGCACGTTTAACCTCACCTGAAAATTTTATAATAATTCGAGTTTTATGAAAATGAATACCTTCATATATCAAAATAAATGGTAATTCAGTAGATAGCATGTCCATATGAAAAATAAAAGATCATGAATTTAAACCTGGACCTGGAATAATCTGCTTGTGTTTATGGGCACAAGTATTGAGCAAATAGCTAATAAGCAATTTTCACTTCACACAGTGGACATACTCATACTTAGTCTCAAAATTCAGAGGGTAAATTATATTTTATAGTAACACAAGTTTTATTTGTATTACTTTAATTAAATTTACATAATACCAAGACTGGCTTCACCTGTTAAAATATTCTACTAAAATTTATATTTGGCATCACAGAATGTGAATATTATTTTTAATTTTAAACTGTATATAGAGCATATAACAAACAATCCAAGTAACAGAAAACATAATAAAGGTATGTTATCATGATGAATGTCAACAAAATTAGTTCAACTTATTTCACTTTCATACCATATTTCGGCAGCTTATATTGTCACCCTCAAGGAAAAACTCACCAACAGTCAAAACTTAATTTATGAGACAGATGTTTGAAGTGACTTTCTCATTAACACAAATGCTTGATTTTGGAAGTTGAATTTTAATTTTTTCAGTTCTAACTCAAAACATATAGATAGCATTTCAGTGATTATTTCTTCGAAAGAGCTCGAAATTACAAAATTGCCGATATACCTTTATTTGAAAAAAATCCATTTGGTGAGTTTTTTTTTGAGGGCGATGATATACATAAAAAAAACACTCAGGGAAAGATCATGGATTATAGGATTAACATTATCAAAATACAAGAAATTAATCACATTTTTAGCATTTCATTCCACTTGATATCATGTATTATCTACATTGCAAACAATAAAGATAAAAAATACTATGACACATTCAATGGTTTTGTAAACAAGTTATAACAAAATAAACAGCCTGGATTTGAAATTAAAATGTTAATTTAATTGTCAAATTTTAAATGTTCATTCAATTTGGATGAAATTCATATCACATTGTATGAATCATTTAATACACTCTTTGGGAAAATTGGTTGCGTATGATTCTCTCCATCACTTATCTAGAATGTGGAGATGCAGTAAAAAAAAGAGATCATTACAAACAATCATACACCCTGAACATTTTTTTTGAATACAAAAGATATATAGATTTGTAATTTACGTAACGATTGATAGGTGAACATTGACATAATACGTTAGTTACTCCTACGCTCAAATATGTGATATGATATATTACACTAAATATATTAAAGTATCGATTGTTACCTCATGCTCGAAGAATTTGTCTTCCAGAGTTTTATCACCGGCGTTGTTACCGGCTCCTTCAAAAAGGGCGGAGTATTCTGCATAGTATTCAGCCACTGCCTTAACCTGGTCGTAATCATCAGCACGGGCTAGCGCCGCCAATCCATCAGGATGCAGTTTACCGCAGCGAGGGTATAGCTTTGCGCGATCATCTTTAGATAGCTCAGTTCCGAAAGAGTTGATCGTGATTATAATAGCGCGACGATCAGCCTCAAACTGTGATTAAAATAAATAAGAGGTTTTAATAAGTCTTCAAAACTACTGTATAATTGCTTTCCGCTTATAAACGCAAAACCAATAGAAATTTATAACCTTTCATCAATGATTTCAAATGGCTTCAAGATTAACATCAATTTCAAATAAGCACCATCTGTTGATTATATTGAATGCGTATTAAAATTGACAAAATACATCACAAATATCGACCCATTCCTATCACATCTATAGGGTAAACATTGCACTAATAATTGAAATAAAAATATGTGCATATAAATTTTAGATGAAATAAATATTTCAACCCTAATTAATTAATTATGATAAATCAGGAACTCTTGAATACTATGATTTATCCAATAAAAAAATAACAATATTTTTTTTTGGAATCATAAGTAGGTTTTATTCTCTGATGTTTTCTACCCTCGTCCAATACATTTTGATATGGTCTTTACCAATAAATAAACATATATGTTACCTATAAATAATAATTAAAAACATTACATAGTACCCTTTTCGTAGATATTTAATATGCGAGAATTTGAAAGAATCTCCAGAAACAATGATATTTCATAAAGAATAGTAATTATGATATAACGATCAGTATGGACTCAATAGCGAATGTGGTTTATTATATTATCATACCAATTTCAAACCTTTTTTATTTATAAATAAATAAATACAAAAAATGGCTTGACATGATGAATAATAAATTTAATATAGATACATCTAGTACTTGAATTAGTGTTTAATTCTTTCCGTAGGTGTTAACGTATGTTAAAAGTCACGTAACACGTCTGTATTTAAATTTACAGATTTAAGTGAGCAACTTTTAGATATTTGATCGAGAAACAATGTCATGTTTAGTGTATAGCGTTACTTCATAGAATTATACAATTTTTCATTTTTTAACCTTGTGTATTGTATATTTAGAGGATTTTATTTCATATAACGAGCCCTATTCGGCTATATAGATTATATACGTAAACAATATTTCAAAATGTGTATATGTATAATATACATTATATGAGACATAAATTTTTAATCTAAAATTAATTTACAAAACATAACCTGAAATATTTAAAAAAGAAAACCTCTTTCAGTGGAATTCATTGTCGATGCTAAGTGACTTGTGGACTACCTGTATTTGATTGTATATAATCCTTGAAAATATAAGAGATTATAAATTAAACTACACATTTGTGTCAACTTGAACTACTAGGATGTATTATCGTGATTTAGTAACCTATGATGACTTAACCATACGCACGCCAACGATGATGTGCCCTGTACACCAACGACTCGACTGTGAGTCGGGACGATTTCTCTTACATCTTCAATATTCCAGAACTGAAAAATGATTTTGACTTAAACTCATTAATGCATACGCATGACACACATGATGCAAGGTAACAATGAACATTTGTGAGTCTCAAATTTTGTAAGTCAAATTATTTTTCTTGCGTGTTTTAATATCTCGAAAATCTTTGGCATACAGGGCAAGATCATGTACATCGTGACTGGCAGTTAAAGATTTAATATTTACACACTTATGACAGTCATAAAATGTTCAGGTACGTTTACTACACATATATTCAATTATAGGTGATTAATTAAAAAAAACTATAGTGTTTAAAATAGTTTCGTCTATGCAAAAGACACCATCTGATATATTAATAATGGGTAACGTATTACCTTATTGGGGGACAATTTATGTTATTGTAACACAAAAGAAGATATACTTACAGCAAGGATTTCACACATAGCATTAGCAGTAGTACCTCCAATCTCCTTACAAAATGCATGGAAAGCTTCCAAATACGCCTTATACAGAGTATTACGAATAATCTCAATGTTCATCTCATCTAAATCTTGCTCGCTAATGCAATCAACAAAAAACGGAGCCAATGGTGTATCGACAAGAACAGCATTGTACAGCTCAGCGGGAGTTGCGGCCACGTGAATGGCCTCCATTTGCTCGAACGAGCCCAGTGGATGACACTTAGGGATAAGTTCAGAAATGGGACGCTGGTGAAGTGTTCCTGTAATTAGCAGAATGATGTTGTCGATCATGTAGCTGTATGTGATGAAATCCAAAAATGTGGACAGAGGTTCTACTGCGTGGTTGCGCATGTGCTGAAACTCTATCACCAACTTCTCGCGAAGTTTGTCATCGATGGTGGATACCGACAATGGGCTGGGTTCATTGGCAAGGAAAGTGCCATAGTCCGTTCCTTGAAGGTGAAGCTTAAGATCTGGAAAAAAAAATGATCGGATTAACACAACAGAGAATTATATATGGGTTATATACTCCGATAACGGCTAGAATAGGGGGCAAGAAAATAAAATCATATTTTGAATTTAACAATAAAGACAATCGATTTTCTCAGTACTATTTTTAGTCATTCCTACAGGATCTACCAGCTGTGTAACCGTACTTGCTAAAGCCGTACGACTCTTCATTAGAATACACTTTTGATGCTTGAGAAGTATTATTACGATTATCTGTTTATGAAACGTATTAACTGTGAGTAAAGATGTCTTGTTCAATAAACATTAATGACAGTAAAAGCAAATTATATTACCTTCCAATGTTTCACACTGCACTAAATTTAAATAGTCAGCTTGTTTCAATATTCCACACTTGAAGCCACGACACAGCCCTTCCAAATATCCTCCATCGATATTGAATAAGCAGCCCAACATCTTGATTTACTTTGCGATATTCACTGGCAGACTTTTCACTCCTGTCTCACCCACAGTCAGATCATATGATGATAGCATAGACAATAAAGAAGACCCATCAGCTAAATTAAGCATAGAGATCCGTTTTGAAGGACAGGAAAAGTTTATGATCTAAAATACTAATCTTGCCTACTATACCATTATAGATCCTACAAAATGAAACATCTTACTAACTTTAAAAGTATAATTTGATTTTTAATCGATGTATTTTAATAATATTATTCAATGAACTATAATCTCATTAAATTTAACGACATAGTGTATACGTTATAATATGAAAGTAATAGACAATAATAATAGATGTGCAAATTGTACATCACATTGTTTTTACCGATTGCTTTTCACACATTATTCATAATAAAGACGATTGATTTATAATTATAATTCATGTCTTCCCAGTAGTTGATAAGTTAACCTGTGCTCTTTTGAAACAAAGAATGCGGGTTCGATTTTGATTGTTCACGAGTATTGATTGCTATCCAATGGATTAATGCATGTTTATTTCATGTTAATTTTATGTAGGTACGAGATTTGAACACTTTTTTTGCTAAGCTGTATGCACCTACTAACTAAAACAGAAGTGACAATTATAGAAGATATCGATATAAAACTATGTTTTATCGGTTTTTTACCAAAATAGTCATCAAATATAGTCATATCGTCGTCACAAACATTTAATAATAAAATGGACCTGTCGAAAAATATAAGTTAACTTATTACGATATCTAAAAAAATGGATTTTTGTATATTTATACATAAGTTTTATCTGCCTATGTTGAGTTTTTGAATAAGATATGAATTTTGTTAAACACAAAAATATATCTATGTTTCAAGCGCATGTATTTTTGTCCAATTTGTAAAATTAATTGATTTCTAACAAAACTGTCGTTAACATTGAATTTGATTACAATTATAGTATTCTACGAAATGGCTACATCGACTTTTAGGTTTCAGTTTACAGAATTGAAAATTCGAAACTCTATGGCTGAAGCTGAGCACATGTGCTATTAGCCGATTTAGCGTGAAATTACTGTGACTGACTGAATCACTTCGTTTTCTGAGCTTGTGCGGTGCAGTACAGGGTTTCTTTCTTACTTAAATTATCTATAAATATTGTCACCATGGTCAAGCCACCGTACAAAGTTGGTAAGTAAATCTAACAATAATTTATGACATTTGACGTTTTATCAAAACTATGACTCAAAACTTGGACCGATTCTAATTAAACATAATGAACATGATAAAGAATATTGCGCATTTTTTTAAGAATTCGTAGGATCTAGATTTACTTCTTACTTGCTTAAAAAAACTATTTTAAGTTAATTGACCATAAGGTAAAATAATAAATAATATTAATTTACTTGTCGAATTGTTCTGATCGCTTTATATTAGTTGATTTATTATGTACTTGGTAGGGTTCTATTGTGTTATAGTGTGTAAATATATTTTATAGTATTGACATTGGTGTGACTGCTGGATTAGCTAGTGGGATAACTTTGATTTTTTAACCCTTTGCGAACCCTAAGGATCTTAATTTTTTTTTTGTTGTCATGTCCACAATTATTTTTCAATATTTATTGATCAATACCAAGTTTTTTTCGCACATTGCGAACAATGAAAAATAATGGAGAGTAAAAGTTGCCTGAATTGTTTACGAAATGCATTGTGAGAGTAACTGTTTCTTGCCTAAACTGGCCCGACCACCCATCCCCAAAACAGTCGCTTCTGCATCCTTCATAGATATACGGAAAGAGATTAGAAGGAACATAAAAATCATCAAAATTCTTTTCCGAATACTATTCTATGGATCTCAAGTTAAAAAAAACATTTGCTATGAGATTTTAGCACATAATAAATAATGCAGTATAGTTTTTTTTTTAAGTAGACTAGGACACACCTGAAAAGAATCGTTGTCGAGTCAGTCTTGAAATAAAACTGCTAAGAGTTAATCATTGCAATTTTTAAATATTTCATATCTATTAAACATATTGTTCTATGTAAGATTTGTACTTTTATTCCGAAATACGGCTGATTGATAATCATTGCCGATTGCACATGGTTGATACATGGATTGCTAATTGATAAATTAATCTGAAAAATAATGATTTGTTAACATTAACTTATGTCTCATCCGTTTCATTTAACTTGTCGGAATGGTTATTAGGTGAACTTACATAATTTTAAATTTAACCATGCTGTTTGTACACTATGATATTAAGTAGACTATCACATTGTATTCTCATGCCATATAATATGTATGGACACACCCTATTTAAACCCAATATGTACAGTAAATTTTTATTATTTCTCACATAATCTTTTAAGTTATTGATAATGGTGTTAGCTCTTTCATGGATATAAATATCATCCCTAATATTGCAAGAATACATAACTCGATTTTTTGGCTCAAGTAACTTCTCAAGTAATGTTTTAATTTAGAATTTAAAATCAATTTCTATCAAGCACCATCAGTCAAAAATATATTTTTTTTGTTAATATCTTCTTGTAACATTGGCATATTTTATATATGTGTACATATTATGTGTTAATATGAGAATGTGTCAATAATGCAAGAGATTGCAAAAAAATAAACTTTACTTATAAAAAGTTACTTAAAAAAATTGAGTTACATGTTCTTGTAACTCAATTTGTTCGTGCAGTATTGGTGACGATGTGTAAAATGTATAATAAGAAATGGTTTAGTAAAATTTGTGAGATGTCTTTATTTGGTTAGAAAATTGAACAATATGAAATTCTCTTTTACATATTTAATAAAAACCATAGGTAATACGGTAATTTATTTGATTTCAATATTAAACTTGTAAACCTTGTATACTCAAATATGACCGTAAGATCCATTATTTGTACAACAATACCTATATACGGCAATTATAACAACGAATTTTACTGTTTTTTCCAGCCAATATGGCTCTGGCAGAGTGGGGCCGTAAGGAAATCATGCTGGCTGAGAATGAAATGCCAGGCTTGATGGCTTGCAGAAGAAAGTACGGACCTATGAAGATTCTTCAAGGAGCAAGGATTGCTGGCTGCATCCACATGACAATTCAAACTGCTGTCCTCATGGAAACGTTGATAGAATTAGGAGCCGAGGTATGAAATGCTTACTATAATGACTAAATATTTAATACAATTGATTGCTTTTAGATCTTTTTTGGCATACACTTAGTCTTAAATGTATGCCAAATTATTAAGACGGTATTAATGGTAAATTTACTATAGGGTCACTCAGTAAAGTTGTATTAAAACACTATGAAAAAAAACTTTATTTTGCAAATTGCATTTAGGTAAGTAGATTGAAGCGATCAGATCATACTATATACCAGTGATTCTCAATCAAGTCCATATAACCCCCCAGGGGGCCATAGATACTTTCAGGGGAGGCGCAAACCAAAAATTAGTTTTTGGGAAGCCATGCTAAACCCTATGGGTGGCACCGACGTCATACATTACACAAGCTAAAAAAACACATTTTCACCAAGTAACTTGTGCAATATTGTTATGCGAGAATTAAAAAAAAAAGACTAACTGGGCTTTTGTGAAGTATTTTTATGCAATATTATGTGCGTGCTTAAAAAAAGTGCCAATATATTACAGAAAAAAATCGCAATCAAAAATTGATAAAAAGGAAGTTTCAACTTAAAAAGGGGCCACAGCCCCAACAAGCTTGAGAACCATTCCTATATACAGTACAGCAATGTAACTGGAAAGTCAAGTATCATTGATAAATATTGAAACAATAGATAGATAACGGTAAATAAAATTATTCATCACATGTCATAAATCACTGGATGATGTTAAATGTATTGGCGTAAGAATTATTCACATCACGAGATGACTACTTGTTGTTAGGTGTAACCTGTTTATCAATAGGTTATCTCCTGTCATGTTACAAATTCACAAATATTTTTTTGTTTTTTATGATAATGCCGTTGACTTGTGATCCATTTTTTTTTTAATTGCGTCACTACTTATATTGTTGTTAACCGACAACATTATTATACATTAAAGATTTTGTATATATTATGTAAAATTCAAATGACGTATTTGTTAGGTAAGCAATATTATGTGTTTGTTATTAAACATAATTGTAAATTTATTTTCAGGTCATTTTTGAATTCACAATTACAGTTTCTTTTTATTTTTAAACATTTTTTATATGAACCATATGGATCTTCACAGTATAAAGACTGATCTTGACAGATTATTTTTCATGATTATTGGCTATTAACAAATTGCTCAATACATTTCGCCTCCAGCTTTTTTTTAAATTTTCATGGTACTGTAGGAGTTGGATCGACAAACCTTGGTACCGAAATCTTAATTAAATTATAATTGCTACTCAATTTTTACCAACTCATAGTTGTGAATTCTCAAATCTAAAATATTTTATGCCCTTTGTGACAATTTTATGTTATCATTAAAAAGCAATTTACAATATAAATATCTATATTTAGTGTCACTGACAACTTCAGTATAACTCTTATTTTTTTAAGATAGGAATAGTATCTCTGAAAAGAAAAACTTATTTTAATTATCTTAACTTGATATCCTGTCCGTGTTCATTGTATAGTGTATGTGTAAAAATGCAGTACATTAATCGTGATTAATCTAGAAGTGAATATTTTTTACAGGTTCAGTGGTCGAGTTGTAACATTTTCAGCACCCAAGATGAAGCTGCCGCAGCTATGGCTGCTGTTGGGATCCCAGTTTATGCCTGGAAAGGAGAAACCGATGAGGAGTACAACTGGTGCATTGAGCAAACGATTGTATTCCCAGATGGAAAGGTAATCAATCTATGCTGCACATTCCATAATACCATTGATTGTCAAAACTATCAGTAAATTTTTGAAATATATATTTTTAGAGAGATAATTTTTGCATTACTATAAAAAATAAAAAAAAACTCTCATTGGATATTGACTTGATACTAAACACAGCTTTTTATGCGAATATCAATATTTGAAAACTAAAAGGAAAATAGCTGCATTTGTTTGGATAGTCTTAAAAATATGAAACTCAAAATTT
Source organism: Rhyacophila evoluta (assembly GCA_022683975.1). NCBI lineage: Eukaryota > Metazoa > Arthropoda > Insecta > Trichoptera > Rhyacophilidae > Rhyacophila > Rhyacophila evoluta. The sequence continues at coordinate 201 of JAGVSQ010001330.1, read as the reverse complement.
ACTTGTCGGTAGAAATTGAAATAGCTGTAGTATTAATTTAGTAGCATAAGACAGGTATCATCAGGATTAGAAACTCTATTTTAGAATAACATTAAATTAATTTTACATTCTAAATTATTTAAAACTGGTAAACTTCCATATGTGAAATATGGAAGTTCACATATGGAAGTTTACCAGTTTTAAATAATTTAGAATTTAAAA